>BBSZ01013054.1:2948-23283 GCA_000981365.1 Subanguina moxae | reverse complement strand
TGCAGCTATTTTTAGCAAAAATATTAACAAAAAACATGTCCAACAGTGGTTTTTTCAAGAGATAACAAACTTAACTAAAAGAGAATTACGAAAAACCAAAAACCCGTACGTACGTCCATCCTCCAGCAGTAATTAGATGTGATCTATACTTGAATCACAACGGGGATCTAAATGCCTGGTTATCCTACCCTCTAAGGGGTAGGGGCATCACTTAAAACTATTACACTTAATACAGGACTGTCGGCCTACGCAAACTAAGTGCCCAATACAATAATGACTCGACATCCAAAGGGACTGGCCTCGGAGGACCCAATTATTTGTGATTGACTGTACATAGAAATTCAAGTTTTCAACGGGCTACTAATAGCTATGATGGTCAAAAAAGTCACTTTAGTCAGGCTTTGAGCAGCATGAAGGGTATTCAAGAAGACAGAGCCGTTTATTGTATGGAAAAGATAGGTTGGACAAACAACAAAGGTGGTACTACAACACAAAATAGACTTCTAGGGAGTTGAAAACAGGCTTCGTGTCTTGGCATAGGCTCTTTGCTGGGTTGACCTCACAAATTAAGATCCAAATCAATAGGTGCTATCACTTGTCGATTTTTATTCTTCATTTTTCCATCCACCCTTTTCACGAATTTCGTTACTTCAAACATCAGTTTATTAACATCACCACTTTCAACATTCAATGTTTCAGTCTCTTGCTTTTCATTGACAAAATAAACCACATTCAGCTTGATTACATCCATCAAAGTTCTAAAAAACTTTGTCTACTGCTGTATTATACCCTCCCCCAATCGTTTACACCCCCCACCCAAAAGAATTTGTTTTTCTTGGTAGATCAACCATTTAAGAGGCTTCTTTTCACCATTTTTAAAGGATTAGGGCTATATAAGGAGGAGAAGGGACAATTAACAGGCCACTTTCGAAAGAGAAGATCTTGAACATAGCTCTGTCAACTGGGCTCTACCGCATAAAGAAGCTTCGGCATGCATACAGAGCTGCTTCTCGACTGATTTTTCTCTTAGGTATGGGTATAGATTTTGTAGAGCTGTTTCCATCACTTTAGCTATTGGGCAACCTCTTCTTTTTGCATGCTCTATCTTGCCATAGGTCTGAGCTACAGATCTAACCAGTTGGTTGACATGGGGAGATGTCTATAGATTTTTTTTTGCATACCCTCTCTCTTGATATGCGCCTGAGCTATAGGTCTACCAGTTTGTTCATACAAGAGGATGTCGACGCTACTAAGATATTCCCCGACAAGTTAAGACCACAAGAAAGGGAGTTTCGGCGATGCAAAATGATGACGACGAAGACGGCAATTGCTAAGCCATGGATACCGATGAGGTGGAGGTGGAGAGTAGCCGGTCATCAGGAGGAAAGAAGCGCATGCAGCACAAAAATTGTTGAACAACCTTTAGGGGGTAGGGGCATCACTTAATACAGGTCTCTCGGCCTAGGCTAACTAAGTGCTCAATACAAAAATAACTCGACACTGGCCTCGGAGGTCCCTCGGAGACTCGGTATTTGGGATTGACTGCAAATAGAAATTCAAGCTTTCAACGAGCTACTAATAGCTGTGATGGTTAAGCAGTCCCTACAGGCTTTGAGCAGCACAAACAGTACATACAAGAAGACAGAGCCGTTTATTGGATGAAAAAGATAGGTTGGACAAACAACAAAGGTGGTACTACAACACAAAATAGACTTCTAGGGAGTTGAAAACAGGCTTCTTGTCTTGGCACAGACTCTTTGTTCGGTTGACCTCACAACTTAGCTTGTCAATGGCTAGGACCATCTGCTTAGGCTTACTTTAATCTCAGTTACTTGATCAAGCTGAATCACTTTTTCAACTTGCTCCTTATTTTTTAATTCATTGATGCGATTTATCATTTGTTTACAGTTAGTACTCTCACTACACATATAAACATATGATTCATCCTTAAACTGCAACCATTTGAGCGTCTCGGCACTACCCTTACCAATTAGTTTGTCTAAAGAGCACTATTAAAGGAAGGCGAACAGCTGATTAGTTTACCTTTAGAGTAAACTTTTACACTGTTCTTTACCCGTTGTTCTGCTTTGGTTACCAGAGAAGCACCTTTCATACCATCATTAATTGTCAGTTCGCTTCTCCATTTCCATTTTTCTTCATCGTAATAAAACAAGTGTAGTTTGATTAATTTATATCCTCTATTAGCTGCTTCCTTTTCACTCTCTGAAATACAGTTCTTTTGTGTCTCGTTAATTTTGACGTCTAAAATATAAATGTTGGATTCATTCTTTATTTTCAACTGAGAGAGTTGGGCATCAGGTGTAGTAATCTTCGCCCCTAAAGAGCACCATTTAAAGAAGGCAAGAAGGTAATTATTGTACCGTTATAGTACACTTCTACATCATCATTGCGTACAGTAACTGGTCCCATTCCTTTCATTCGATTGTCCCCTTCTTTTTGTACCCACTTTGCTAATTTCAATATCAGTTTGTTAACTGTGTAAGCATCGTCGATATTCAGCCGCATTTCCAACTTAATGTTTTTTTTGTCATAATATGCCACATTCAACGTAATCTCGTCCATCAAAGTTCTAAAAATCTTTAATCAATTGTTAGAAATACAGGGTGGCCCAATTTTTTGGGGTGAATTAATTTTAGCCATAACTTTTTATTTTTCACGATTTCGACGAGATCTTTTTTTTTTATTCGAAAGCTGAGTGTTTAGGAAAAAGAATGACACCAAATTTGCCCATTATTGTTATCGCTTTCACCGACAAAGTCGTTACTGATTGAAAAGCTCGATTTTCTTTCTTTTAGTCTGCTTAGCCATGGTCTACTCAGCTCAAGAGAAAGCCAAATGCATCGAATGGTTCATCGAAGAAGGCAAAAATGTGGTTGGACGAAACATTTCCGCTGAGATGGATGGGCCGTGGAACGCCGAATTCTCCTGCTCCGTTTGCTTGGCCTCCTTATTCGCCTGATTTGACGCCTTGTGACTTCTTCCTTTGGGGGTGTCGGCTTATTCAGACTTGACTGTAATCACAAAGTTTAGTGCTTAAAACGAGGATCGGCTGGCGGGAAGGATATGAGATAAAAAAATTGGGCAACAGGGATTACGCGAGGGATTTTGGACACGGGAGGGAGGGATGAGAGCACTTGTCTTGTTTGTGGACCATAGTCAGATCTATTGCCAAGAACTACGATTCTTTGAATGAAACGGTGCTAAGAGCGTTTTTGAGCTCTAGCCTTCGAGCGAGATTTAAGTTGGAAAAAGAACCTACCCCTCAATCAGAAAGCCAAGTAAGACCAATAGACAAAGCTTGTGGGCATGCATCCTTGGCTGGCCAGGAGAATAGAGTGTAGAAAGGATGAGGAAGTTTGGACAATACAGCTAGACAGTTGGCTCCCAACAAGATTCCACCAGTTTTGGGTCTCTTTGTTTGCTAGGGGTTGAGGAATTTACCAAACTAGGAATATTTAGCAGGGCACCCGTGTTTTTTAGCACTAGGAGGTGCTAAAAAAAGTGGAGATCAACACAATAGCAGGAGACCTTTAGATCTATAAAGACTTCACACCAATAGCAACCTTTGGAATGGAGATGGGAAAACTGATGTGAAGCTAGCACACACTCAGTCACCAACATATGATCGATTTTGTAGAGCTGCTTTCATCACTCTAACTACTGGACAACCTCTTCTTTTTGCATACTCTCTCTGCCTTGCCATAGGTGTGAGCTACAGGCCTAACTAGTTGATACATACAAGCAGATTTTTTCTTTCTTTGTATACCCTCTCTCTTGGCATAGGTGGCCATGCCTAACCAGTTGGTTCACATGAGAAGTTGTTTACCATTTTATTTATTTTTTGTTGCATACCCTCTCTTGCCAGGGATGTGAACTATATGTCAACCAGTTGGCTCATACAAGCAAATGTTTATCAATTTTTTTCGCATGCCCTTTCTCTTGCTATTGATTCATGGATACGTGTATCGATTTTGTATACTCTCTCTCTTGCCATATGCCTGAGTTATAGGCCTGACCAGTTGGTTCATCTTTCAAAGTTCAATTCAGCTACATGAAGTCTGTGTTCAGCTGAAAGCGGCTAAGAGCTATCAAATGCCACTTTTCCACACTTTATCGAGCAATGCATTAAAAAGGTATTTGTCTTTTCATATAATTTACTCCTTCATATATGTCGTAACCATTTGTGGAAGGACAATTTGATGAGAGAAGTATGCTTTCTCTTCCGTGTTTAGAGTGCTGCTCCTTCTTCCCCAAATATGAAGAAAACAATCAAGGAGAAGTCTGTTCTAGTTTTCCTGCTGCGTGAGCAGGTCAAACTTTTACTCCATCCCTTAGCTATGTGACCGCATATTTAACACTTTTTAGCTCCATGTTGTTCTATCTACTGTCTTTTCGACTAGTTGCTGGTCTTTTGGCTGCTTTTCTTCCTTTGGCATCAGCCAAATGCCCAGATGTTGCCATTTCAGAGTGCTGCAAGCAGGTGTGGAGCAAAGGTAAATTTACTCTTCTCAACACCTAAATTAATTAAATTTTGGCTAAGCTGCTTTCTGAAGCATCCTTCAAAGACGCTTCGTGTTTTTAGGTCACCACCGACCATTTTTAAACCAATCCTTCTACCAAAAATTGACTTTTTGTCTTGGGGACCAGGGTAAACCAAAACAAAGTTGCCGAAACTCAGGAAATAACAGGGAGATAAAGGCAAATTGTTTCGAAAGACAGTAGTGGGGAAATTTTTTTGCAAAAATTACCGTCACACAGTATTAAAAAAAATGTCCTCCTCTTGAATTGGATCACCTACTAATCTATAAGATTTTTAGAATGTCCTCAGAAGCAGTGCGACACCCATATACTGGAAAAGTGTCCTGAAAAGGAAACCTTGGCTGCACTTCCCACCGCTTCGTCCAGAGACTTGCGGAGATCTCCCCAAAAAACACAAGAGGTACCCCAGTGGTTATTTGTAAATCAGCAGTCAAATTATTTTCAGCCAAAGTGTGGCACAGCAGAGGTATCTTTCGCGACAGTTTATGAGTAAATGGTGTTTCTTAAATATGTATTTGCAAATTTTTACAGATGAATTACCATCCGTGCACAAGGTATGGTGTTATTAAACATTTTTGAGCACACAGCATGTCAAAAAAGGTATCACGGCTCTAAAAGAAAGTCCGACTACCGTATTGTCTGTATTTATTAGGTTTTGTAATAAATTTAGTAAGTCAGTGGCCAACAAACTGTTCTCTTCCTGTTGTGAGCTGTATGTGCCCACAGAATGTGGGTGGTTTAAGTATAAGAGAATTGGGCGGTAATAAAAATGAACAATTTCAGGTCAATTTATGTGCACATATGAGACTGATCAGACCAAAGCCAAGGCACTTGTAAGTCGAGCTTTTTTTGGCTAAACTACACTACATGGTACAGTCCAACCTCGATATAAAAAAAACCCTTGGGGACCAGCTATAATGTTCGTTATATCGAGGGCTTCGTTATATCAGGGGTTCGTTATATCGAGGTTTAACTGTAGTAGCTTAAAAATTGGGTTAAACAAGCCCTCCAAGCCTGCTGCTTTCCCAAAAGTCACTTTTATTTAAAAAAAAACCTTCCCATTTTCTTCTCACAATCGCAAGCTCTACTCGAATGAAGCAGCTTCATATTTTGCAACCACTCGATAAATACGTCATCAGTCCAATTTAAAAGCTTTTCGTACAAGTTCGCGAGATTGAAGCTACGCAGTTCTTCCATTTTCTAAAGTAAAAAGTTACACATGCACTATTTTCAGTTAACAGAGATGACCAAATCAAAGTGTAGTTTCAAGGTAAACAGTATCATTGATTAAGAGACCAAACAAAAATGCTTATAGTATCTCTCATCCATACTCTACTGCGGTAATAATTAGCCCTAGTCATTCAACCAAATAAAAAAGCCAACTTTACACATTTAGCATCTCAAAATCGGTAAGTTGCACAAGCTGATACCATCTTTTCGGTTTCTATTCCTTTTAGAGATAACCGTCAGTGTTGCCAAGATCTAGACCTCAACGCTAGTCAATTGATGGTATGTCATTTGGCTTTAAATTCTAATCATATCTAGACCAAAGCTTAGGTTGGGTCTCGATGCCTCCGAATGTGTGATCCATCGGGTATATATAGAAAATATATTTCAGAAACTATAGAGCTGCCTTTCAGGAATTTCTTTGGGTAAAATTACAAAAGAAGATGTAAGTGAAATATCGATGATAGTTAGCAATGATTTACATAACCTTCAGGTTACGTGCCTCTTTAACTGGAATGTGATGATGTAAGTTTGGTCATTGTTTTAGAGAAAAAGGTTGGAAATTCTTTAGGTACTGTCATCACAGTGGAATCCGCGAGATGTAAACAGTCTATGCAATGGTAATAATGAAGCAAGAAAAGTCAAAAACGCCAACTAATAATCTCTTACATATTATTTTTGGTAATAAAAATTGTTGGACGGTCTCAAAAAAAATTGACTACAACGAATTTACATAGTCAAAAGAACAGGCAAACATCAGCATTTTGTTGACTGAACAGTTCACCCAGGGGTCAGTCTCTCCGTCCAACATCGATTTTGATTAGAGACAGAAACAGGTCAGGGGCCCGAACGTGACCCGCCCTGAAGGCATCTTCCTGTCTCTAATTTTGATTATATTATTAGGATAAATAGGGTAACTGATAGTTCTGCTTCTCCAATAGAGCTTGGTTTCTATGACGAGCAGTAGCCATTCCTCTTTGCGAAATCGTATCCGGCATTCGGCAAATCCGGCATTCGTTGCCGGAACCCACATCCACGTTTGGAATCCTGAAATGAGAATTATACAACTAATCACTCAAAAAATGCAAAAAAGTCAAAGATCAAAGCTTTGAATCACACATAATGTATTGCGCGCCAAACACGATAGTCTAAAGAATTCTTTATTCCCGATTAGAAACGTGTGTAAGAGGAGAAAGGATTCAGATAATGACCAATTTATTTTCACAATATCCCTTTTTCCGCCCTGCTCCCACAATTCAGAGATACTCAGCGTTGGTGTACAAGGACAAATGACCGCGAACTTCTTCTCCAACAGCCGTAGAAAGAGTAGAATCCATCTAAAAAAATTAATGAAAACAGATAAATATGCTCTAATATGATTTTTACGGCTCTGCACGAGTTCTTCAACCGCTTGTTCTCGGCTGGAAAGCTTTAGACCGGTAATTCTTCAACTGGTAATTTCTTTGACTGGGTTGTTATCTACCTATCGAAAAATCGGAAATTTCTTCCACCAGTTGTTCTTCAGCCGGAGAATTAACCGGTCGAGAACTAACGACTGAAGAACTCGGGTAGAGCCATTTTTACATTGAAAAGATCTGGAGGAAGAGAAACAGTGCTACTTGAACCGTTGACCGAATGGGACATGGTAGCTGACATAGCAGTATGGGTTGAAGGCAGTGCGCGCTGGGCATATAGTAACTGATTTCTAGCCAAATTATCTCTGTGCAAACGAGCATTTAGCCTAAAATTTGAAAGACCATTTACTAAGGTCCAAAAAGCAAAGACACACTCACGTTTCCCCAAGTCGTTGCCTTTTCCTCTAAAACAATACATAGCTTCAGATACCAATATTGAAGTAATTTCAGCGTACATTTAGTTTGCGTTCAATCTTCTTCACGTTGTTTAACTGCAGGGCCGTGACCTGAAATAACAAATCAAAACTAGCCAATCGGATGACTAATTTAGCAAAAAATTTGCTTGCCAAGACAGCAGAGATAAACCCGATTTTGATGGAGAAGAGAGCAAAGTATCTAACGAAAACGAAGCATTCCAAACAGAGAATAGTCAAAGAATAAGAACTTACGCGTGGAAATCACTGAAAGCCATTTGCTTAAAAAAGACTAGAAGGTCCGGCCAGCCCTCTACTATGTACATAATTGGCTCACCACCAGCCTTGGATATAGGATCGTAGAACATTGTTGTTAGTACATGGATTGCAACTAGATTCCTGCAAAATCAAAAAGTAGTCGCTTAATTAACATGATGAAAGATTACGAACCAGAATAACTCAATTGCACAAAGGACAATACCGACTATCAAGAGCTTGGATTGTTCGGAAATGAGACCAGAGAACATGCAGAAAGTAATTGCCTGAAATAAATATGCTGTATTGGCAGCGACTAACAGCGCCGAGAAAAGCATTACATAAGAAACTATGGCTTCATAACGCTTTATGTCGAACCCAGCCGTTCCTAAAAAAAACTTGGGCTCCACTGTATTAAACCTGCGATAGGTCCCTGCAAGGAATGCTACGTTCAAGATCTTCTCTTTTCCTAGAGAGTGGTTCCCTTAATTGTCCCTTTCCCTCCCTTATACAACCCTTCATCCCTTAAAATTGTGAAAAAATGCTTCTTATATGGTCAATGTATCTAGGAAACCCAAGTACTTTTGGGGGGAGGGGGTATGATACAGTAGTACCCCAAATACGTAATTCTTCCAAGTATGAAAATTAACAGAAACACAATACCTTCGAAAAGCGAAAATAATATCCAAACAGAACATAATGAAGCTAGAAGCATCTAAAAAGCCAAAACATTAGTTAATCAGCTTTTAAAAGCTTAGGGAAAAAACCTCGATAGAAGTGCAAGCAAGACAACAAAGCGGTCTTTGAGACAGCGACAATTCTCTTTGAAGAGCAGCAAGCTAAACGCAAAATTAAAAGTCATAAAAGTTTTGAAAAAAAGATCCTACTTCAGCCCAGGCAGCTTCCACATCCGCATCTTCCTCATTATTTGGCTCGATGTTTATGTTCACAAATTCATTCTGATTGGCAGACATACTAAAATTTTAGATGAATTCATAAAGAGCCTTTTCCAGACAAGTCCATGCTACCAGATTACAACGCCGCATTGTTGCCTCAGCAAATAAATGAGAGCAATAAGCTAGCTGAGATAAGGAGAACAGACTACAGCAGCCGTTGGAACGCAAGATTTACGACAAAATTGGCTTCTAGGAGAGATATCAAGTTAAACGTAAGACAACCAACTACGGCCCAAGCAGCTCCAACATTGATCATCTTTGTTGAAGGGATTCATGGCAATCGCATCGCAAGTTGTAATTCTAATTTGTAATTCAAATTTTATCTTGTCTTGAACTGAAGCGAAATTTAAAAGATTTGCATTTTTAGGGAACCAAACTTGGTAAATACAGTTGAAGCCGTTCAAATTTGAATGCGCACAGGAAACTTTCTCTTTCACCTAGACTCTAGCTCCTACATATTTGTTCAATGAGCTAGAGGCAAGGCTATCTGTCGTCTTTTAGCTTTGGCCTTTGGTCATCTTCTCTTTTGTTCTGATCTTCAGGTTTGGATCAAAGCACAAGTTCCCAACACAGGGTGGGCAAAATTAAGCGGTCATTTTTTAAATGTTTAACTTCTAATTTTTTGGTGCGCTCGTCATCTCCCTATGGTCAATGGTCGAAGATCGGATGTGCAGAACGCCTCATCGAACAATAGACTATTTGATGCGATCTTTTTTAGTGGAGTGGGACAATTTACTGTATTCTGTCTCATTCTGCCCGATTTTATTAATATGCGAAAATTTCACTTCTTTTACTACTGCTCTTGTAAGCCACCTTAGCGCCAAGTTGTAAAAGGGTTACTCATAATTGCAAACCAACATTTTATCGTTCAAAATAGCGTAAATACCAAAAAATAAGTTGATCAGTTGTCCTCAATTTCAAAGAAAAATAAAGGAATACACATTATACAGCGCACAAAATTCACATTTCTCATTGACGACTCGCTTGACCGTACCAGTCATACTTTCCATCTAAAGCAGAATTAGCCCAGCCGGCATCCATAGTTCTGACTGCGGCCGGTGGAGGCACGCCTACCACATCATGGCCGCTGACACGGTCGCGGACAGTTGCGCCCCCAGCAGTCTCTTTGAAAATAGTCACCAAATCCTCATAGCGATCTCTTTCTCTACGCAAGTCTCTGCGCAGGGCCTCCACCTCAGCCATCAATTCAATGTTTTTGCGCTCAAGATCAATCACATAGCGAGACGGAGGAGCAGATTCAATAGACGGCATTCCATAGCTGGGCCGCTTATGAGGCGCCATATAGTCGTCGTAGCCATAGTCGGTAGCTCGACGACGCATTCCCTGGCGAAGAGGTGGAGAAGCACCCCGTCCATAGCGAGTATCCCGACCTGATCCACCCCTAATAGTAGCAATTGCTAATGCACGTCGACGCTCCTTTTCCTCATCGACGTTGATGTGCCAGTGACGACAGCCAGCAGCACCGCGAGAGCAGCCTCCACCCAACTGATATTCTTTGCAAATTGGAATTCCGTTTATGGTGTCGGAGCGCGTCATTGCTGCCTAGAAAGAAGGTTTATGATGAATACGCTGCTTGTGATAGTGTCTTTGGTTAAAATAAAAGCGCTTACAATAGCTCTAGCCAGACTCAAAGTGACATCCCCTGTCTTTTTGTAGCGCTCGACATCATCTTGGTGGGCATGAATAAAGCGACAGTTTTCGCGAAAGCAGCCTTGGTTCTAAAAGAAAGCATGTTTGATTTGTTTAGTCAAATTTCAGTTCTAGGGATTGTCCTAAAAATTTAAAGCAGGGAGTGTGAGCGCGAGGTACTATTCGCATAGCTTGCTGAATGCGAAAATATTTCAAAATTTATAGGGAAAATAAAGTCAGCTGGGTTCTTGTCGGCCATATGCCTACCTGGAAGTCTATGCAAAAGTTGTAGGGATCTTCTCCATTCGGACCGGCCGGCTTCTCGACTTCAGGATGGAAGAATTTGCAGCGACTGCCCCTGAAATCAAATGAAATAGAGGCTCTCTTGTATAACACCCCCTTCCCCTCAAAGCAATACCCCCAAGATACCAGGCTCCGAGTGCCGAGTTACAGAGGGTGGACTGCGCTTGTACAGAAATTAGCCAGGCAGGAATTATTCGACAGCCTCAAGATAAATATAAAAAATCTGACCTGTTGCAAATGTTGTTCAAGAAGTCCCGGCAAACATCTGACCTTGCCTCGGTACTCTTCTTGTCCTTTCCATTGACTTCGTCAGACATTACTGAACTTTGATGAGACGTCGAGTTGAGAGTCGACTGCAGCTAAATACGCACTAGTATTTTGAGCAAGCCCGACAAACACAAAAAATTCGACTACAAGAGGCGTAGCAAATGCGACTAGATCTGTAGGCTTGGCGTGCTGGATAGACCTACTTCAGGGCTAAGGCCCTGAGAAAAATACTCATATCTCTTAATTTTAGAGTATGAGGATTATTGCAGAGATATACCGGTTCTGGAGCAGTTAAACCCAGCACGTCTAATAATTTAGCAACTTAATTTGAGATTTGCTACGGCTCCAGGTAAAACATGATAAGATTGAGTTAATCGATTAGATAGCTGCACAAAAGCTTCAACTAAAAGAAAAATTCTTTGCAAGACAAATATTCTGGTTGAACATGGATTTGTGAGGACCGCCCAAAATAATTCCACCCTATTAAAAGGAAAGATGGAGGGGATTGGGGAAGGGGGAGGAATATTTATTTGTGAGACTCTTTACACCCAACTTCTCCAAGTGGTAAATGTCGAAAAGGGTACTTTGGTGTTTGCATTTTGTTTGTAGAACCACAATGAATTGCTCTTTTTTTAATAAGTTGGTCCCCTCTTCTTGTCCTTTCTAAGCCTAAGCAAACAATTTTTCTGTACTTTATAGTGGGATTGTATTAGTTTCGGGACATAAAAGGGGACATAACCAACTCTCCCTGCCTCCCAAATTATTTATTATCCGTCAACCACTTGTTGGGTTGACAAATAATTTCTTTTATTCAATATTTAGCAATTTTTCATGAAATTATCCATTATTGCTTACGACCTGCTTCCACCTTTCGATCAGTTGGTCAATGCATCCTCGCCAGAAATCGCTGGATCTAGACTCGAAGAATTCGTTGAGCTCTGTTTTCTAAGTCCTCCTCGTCGTCGAAGGTTATGCCCCTCATGTGATTGGTCAACAAGCGGAAAAGGTAGTAGTCTGTTGGTACAAGGTCGGGTGAGTACGGTGGGTACTGAAGAACCTCCTATTTAAGCTCTGTCCTTTGATGGTAGTTTTGACGAGTTTTGGCGTCTGACGTTATCGTAGAACAGGATGACTTGGCCTCTTCTGCCGGCTCTTTTCTGCTGAAGAGCCTCGTTTACTCGGTGCAACTTTACTTGTATGTGTATTCGAATCCAGGACAAGACTAGTAGGACCCGGGGCGAGTTGGGTTTTTACCTATTTTCAGATCCCAGGTGCCTAGGCATACACCTAAGCTTTAGGCCTAGGGTAGGCCAACCTAGGATGGCTGCGAACTAATGCTTTTACCCTGTTTTACCCAAGTCTAGTGGTTGGCGGCTATACTCAACCAAACTTTCGATTGTGGCATCTTGATTGTGACGAGGCCCTGCTATACTGTGCCCGTATTCACGCATCTCAGCCATTTGATCATTTAGAGCAGCATCTTATTTGCTATTTTAAGCTATGACAGTGTGCAATGTCAACAGTTTCCATCATGTCACATTCTATGTCTCAAATGCTCTACAAGTAATTTTCTCTTGGCAACATTATCCACATAGACCAGTCAAGGTGTTTAGAGCTCTTTTTGGTATTGTTGTCATTTCGGGTTTGAAAGATTCGCCATTAAGAGAAGCAAAAATTTCTCGGAAATTGCCATAAGGAATGGATCGGTGGGTTTCATTCCAACCACACGGAGAGATGAAAATATATGTCAAAATTTTAGATAATTTTGGTATTCAAGTGTAATCTACTCCCTAATGACCCAGAAATCGGGAAAGAGATACTCACTCATGGCGACTTTATCAAGGATGTATGCGTTTATTTTTTCATCCTATCGACTATCCTATCTTTTCGCTTCAGGTCTCATTTCTAGTGGATGATATCGATTCTGTTCTTCAGGTACAGTCGAGTCTCGATATAAGGGTATGGGACCGACATTTTGTGCTCTTATACGGAGAGTTTTTGGGATAAAAATTATTTGAAGTGCCTTTACAACGAGAATTTCACCAACAATAAGCTTTATACAGAACAATCAACAACAGCATAGCACTCAAAATTCAAAGAAGATGCTGGCTTTTGACTTTTTTGATCCAAAGGACGAGTATTTGTTCCATATCTTTGTGCATTGCCGGTGTTAGTCTGAGCCGCTTTGCGCTCCTACCACCTTCAGGATTTAATGTTTGCTGTGAATTGTGACCACTGTTTGTCTTGGAATTTCGAACTGCTCGGCCGGCTTCCTTTGGTTGTTGTTTTTTGCAGATGCCTCAATGATTGCTTTTTTCACTTCCAGCCTTGCTCTTCTTTAAACTAGACATCTGAAAATTTAGAAATTAGAACGCCAAATGAGAACACAAAATTTTAACGAAATTTTGAAAGGAGTTGAAAGAAGTGCTCTTATAACGAGAGTCGACTGTATAGCTATTTTTGAAATACAGGCTGGACAACCTCTGCTCGCGTATTTATTTCGGCCACCTTTCCTGTGGAACCTGTGTGCATGAAAATTGGCGCACTACATTGTTATATTCCTCAGCCATCCTATTAATTTAGGTGGTCAAGAAACACAACCACCAAATTGTTCGGTGCTCAGAAGTGCTAAAAGTAGACTTTGTGAACTACTCATGCTTTCATTAATTATTTCTTGCTGTTGCAGGATGCACATGGTTCACTGATTGTAGCCACAATCAGTGGATCCGCTGCGGGAATTGTTCATACCCTTGTCCAGAACATTGACTATTCAGGTAGCTGTAGTCCTCTGGTCAAGTAGTTGTCTAAAAATTTCTATGCCAGGAATTTTCCTACCTCATTTCGTCGCTATTGAAAATTTCCAGCTTTGCTCCTCATTGTAAGCAATCTTATAGTTGATGCTCTACATGTGCTACGCAATAAATGCTTAATTTTGTAGGTAATTTTGTGGCTGAGTTCTCGGACTACAAAATTAGGGCTACTTATTCGGGTTAGCCCCCACTTTTTTGGTGTCAGGACCTAATTATCGAATGGTTGACCACCCATCGTCGTAACGAACGGGGATTGGTTGGATTGATACAGGCATACGGTAGATACCAAATAAGGGGTCATGCTCCAAAAACAGCTCTACTAACAACTTGATTGTTAGTAGATTGCCTTGAAAATGGTAGCAGTTGTCGCGCAGGCACTGCGGAGTCCTAACCAATTATCATTTGAATATTTTTAGAGGAACCATTTCTTTGACAGAACTTGGTAGCTATGCTAAGCTAATGGTCGATCCTTTACATAAAATTCTATTTAGATCATGTGGTAGAGGGACATCCTGAAGATACCCTAGAAGACGTGGTCGAATGGTACAGTCGAGTTCTGGAGGTTGGATGCATTTTTTGAGACTTGACATGATTCATACTGGCCTTTTTAGATGAATAGATTCTGGTCCATCGACGACAAGCAGATTCACACCCAGTATAGTGCACTAAGAGCGGCTTTGGTAGGCAATTCTGAGAAGAACGTCAAGGTACCTTTATGTTTTGATCGTACACATGGATAATTATTTTTTTCCATAGATTACATTGGTCGAGCCCGTGACAATGAAGGATGGCACAAGCAGACGGGGGCAAGTGCAGGTAAACTCTAAGCAGAATCCCCCTTTTGGCCAAACTTTTGTCTCAATAAGGTCGAATTCTGATGGATTGTTTTAGGAATTTCTATACTATCACGGTGGTGCCGGCATTCAGCATATAGCTTTCAAAGTTGATGGTAGGTGAGCTCAAAATTTAGAAAGGTATGATTTTTGACTCACTTTCTGGTTTTTTTAGATATTACTGCAGTTGTGCACAAAATGCGAGAAAGAGGAGTGGAATTTCTGGGTATGCTTAATTGCACGCGATTTCATTATACTTCTCAATCATGTCAGATATCCCTGATTCGTACTACAATCAACTGGAGCACAGACTTGCCAATTCCAAAATCCAGGTGCAGGAAAGTTTACAAAAGGTTTGTTGGCATGTGACACCACTCACAGACTGTTAATTTAGGTATACGATCAGTTAGGAATAGATAAACTTTGCAGATTAGAAAGCTGAAAGTCCTCATTGATTTTGACGACAATGGCTATTTGCTGCAAATCTTTACAAGGCCGATGCAGGACAGACCCACTTTCTTCGTTGAAGTCATCCAAAGACACAACTACGATGGATTCGGCGCAGGGAATTTCAAGGCTCTCTTTGCTGCTGTGGAACTTGAGCAAAAGAAAAGAGAAGGTCTCTATTCCTGAGCTATGATCATCAGTCGGTGTTTTCAAAAAATCCAATCTCAAAGTTCAACTTGAGTTTCCTAAACTTAGCCTCCCTTTTCTCAGAGCTTCTAATAATATCGCATATTCACCTAAATATGTCCAATTTTAGCTTGAGGTTGGGGTGGTCTAAACTATTTTGTTTGACTGCGCATTTCACATCAATACAAGCCACACACATTTTCGGACATACAATGTATAATACAGTAGTACCAAAAATTCTTTCATACATGGGTGCAGTGAAACCTCGATACAACGAACCCCCGATGTAACGAAACCCTCGATATAACGAACATTTTGGCTAATCCCTAGGGGTTCGTTATATCGACGTTTGACTGTACCCTTATTTCAAAATTTTGGAAAAACCATGGCCAACTGCCCTTTTGCCGATATTATCTTCTAATCACCATAAAAAGAGAACAGTTTATTGTATGAAAAGCTGTAAAATGTGGGTTGTACAAAGAACAAAGGCTAAAAAATCACTTAAATGCTGACAGCTAATTTTGTTTTGGAGAAGAAGATTGGCTTCAATACAGATTTAAAGAGTTGGAAAGCAAAGATTGTAGTTTTAGACTTTTTTGCTGTTTTTGCTAATCAATGTTCTTTCTTTTGTTATTCCCTCACAAGCGAAGCAAGCTTCCTAAATTTTCTTCCTTTTGTTTTTTTTTGAATTTAGAGAATTCTTCTTCGGCTTCTTCAAGTTTTTTTTTGGCTGCTTCCAATTCCTTGTTGGCTGCTTCAACTTTTTGTGTGGCTGAATTGAATGCTTCTTTCGCTCTAAGAAGTTTTTGTTGAGCTTCTTGTTCTTCGTCGGTTATTCGAAGTCCTGGTTGAGCTCCTAGGAAATCAAATTGAGCTCCTTGAAGTCCTAATTCAAATCCTGGAAATGCTGGTTGAGCTTCTTGAGATCGTGGTTCATAGGTGCGAGGGCGTTTGCCAGCTTTTATTTCGGCAGCTTTTGTTTTAGCATCTTTTTGTTCGGCAGCTTTTTTTATGGCAGCTTTCATCGCTTCTTTTGCATCTACAAAGCAAAATTTTCCACTGACTCAAAAACTAGTTAACACAATCTTTTTTTTTGATATTTTAAGTCCAGAAACGTGCAAAAAACATGTATTCTTAAGTGGGGCAAATACTTTTTGCTATTTTTGCCTCAACATTTGACGTTGTGCTTTGGTTGCCCAAGGTAAACATCATATTTGCCCTATATTTGGCCCTTAGGTATAAAAGGCTGAGGTCCAGCTCTAATAATTTTCCCAAAAATGCCGAAATGGGCGTTTTTTTGAGAATTAGAATAGTTTACTTTGATCATTTTTTAAATATGCATATATAAGCTTTGTACTATCAAGACGTACAAACAGTTGTGATTCCAAGACGATATTTTGGTCTAAATTCTACTGCATAAAAAAGTAGTATAAAAAAGTATTGATTTACCATCAGGGTGTATAACTATGTCATCCGCCGAATAATCTTTGAAACAATTTCTATATATATTAGCCAATAAAAGACTACGGGAAACATTCGTTGAAAAACTTTGTTTCTTAACTATTTTTGGATTTCTTTTTTTACTATCATAGCAATGGATATCCACATCAACGCTTATCATAGCCGAAATTCTGTAAGAACAGGCGTCGTATTTCGGACATAGGACAGTTGGCTATATTTTTTTTTTCTAAAATTTTTGACATGTTTGAACAAAAGTACTTATTTTTAAAATGAACATTTTATTCTGAGACGTCTTGGTAGTGAAAATGTATTGAGGAATGCAAGCGGAATTTAGAAAAGCGGCTTGGTTGTCGAGATAAGGCTGCGAGTGGTCGGTGTACCAAAATCTCGGCAGTTCAACTTTTTGGTCGTATCTCAACGAACAAGCCATTTTTCTAAATTCTGCTTTCAAAATCGAATTCCTGATGATGTTATGACTATTGAGTGGCCTCAGAATAAGACAATTCTTTAAAAAATGGATACTTTTATTCAAAAAATCAAAAATAAAAAAAAAAAACATGGCCAACTGTCATCTTAGCCGTATTTCCTCTAAAAGGCCCCTCCTAAATTCAAAAAAGTGCGTTTGTGGCATTGTGTTTTTGACCTATATTTTCTTGGTGGCTCATATGCATGTTATACAGTCAGACCTCGATATAACGAAACCCTCGATATAACGAACATTTTGGCTGGTCCCCAAAGATTCGTTATATCGAGTTTCGACTGTATACCAAAATGTAGATTAGAATTAAGCCTACGTGTTGGTATATAAAATGACCAGAAGATACCGACGAAATTGGTGTCAAAAACACAATGCCACAAACATTTTTTTTTATTTAGGAAGGACTTATTAGATGATATACCGTATTTCCTCTAACAATTGCCCCCCCCCCAATTCAAAATCGTGAAAAAGTTTTTCCACAAGACACTCAGGCAAGTCACCACGAAAATTGTAGCTTATTGTTTTGGCTACAATTTGCGTGGTGACTTGCCTGACAGTCGTCTGGAAAAAGTAGTTCAATAACGCAATGCCAAAAAGACAAATTTGAATTAGGTGGAGCGTTTATTAGAGGAAATACGGTGAGGTAATTTTTTTTAAACTTTATTTTCATTTGTTATTTTTACACCGTTTTGAATTATTATTTTTGTCCTATTGTTGTCATTGTCCTATAGCCCGAAATTTACTCCTCTATAAAACATGTGTGAGCTTTGAAAAAGTATTGGTATTACGAAAATATTGGCCCAAAAAATAAATAAAACAAAATAATAAACCTACGCATCAACCAAAAGGCCAAACGAAATAAATAGAGAAAGGTATTGGGCACGCATTCCTGCTTGCCAGACTACTACTGCGTGCTAGTTTTTTGAAAGAAAATAAGAAGACTGAGGAGAATCTTTGTAAATACAAGCCCTTTCACCCAAATATATAGCCAGCTGGCAGCTTTTGTAGAGCTGCCTGCGAGCTCTCACCTATATCCTGTTTTAATACATGTCTACCAAACAGAGAATATGCCTGCTATCGGCGAATGCTCTCTACGCTGGTCGACATGAGCAAAAAGCAGACTCTATTCGTTGGATGCCACGTTGAGGTGTGTGCACAGCATATTGGTTTTGATGTGAGCCACCTATCACAAGGACTGCCACGTTCTAAGTGGGGTGGGCCTACTTACCAACCACCCTTTAAGCATGAACAACAGATACGGCTCCCTAAAATTTAGATTTCGGTGCACTTCGAGATAAACAAGTACTGTTTGATGATTACTGAAGTGATTTAGTTGTGATCATTTTAACGATGGCTTTGCTACCAGCTACCTAAACTATCGGCCCAAGGGTCGGTGCTCGTTGGATGGCTACCTCTATTTCCACTCAACTGCAATTGGGCTAAAACTACAGGGGAACCAAAGTAAAAAATCCACCGCCTCCTTGTGGAATAAGGCCAAAATGTTGTGGGTTAGTCGCTATTTTTCTTGCTGGTGAATCAGCATATACCCTGCTTGATTTAAATTCAGCGGTTGATGAGGTACCGCACACCAACACCAGCTATGAGCTAGCTAAATCGAAATAGCTCATTTCATGCACCCAAAACTGCTTCTCAAGTGATTTTTTTTCGTATGGGTATGGGTGTCTGCGCATCTCAACTCCAAATCCTCGAGCCCCCGTAAGGGGAGTTGCGAGCATAGGCTAACCTGTGAGATGAATACGAGCAAGATTCTGAAGAAATAAATGTATTTCAGGCCTTTTTTTTTGAGGGGGGGGGGGTATAATACAGTAGAGATCAAATGTTTTTACATCGAATTTTACGTGTCCATATGTCTATCGATTTTGTTTTTGCATACCCTCTCTCTTGCCATAGGTCTGAGCTACAGATCTAACCAGTTGATTCATTTGAGGAGATGTCTAAAAATAGTCTTGGGTGGTGTTGAACTCGAAACAGACGAGATCTTCTTGTAACCAGTGGAGCATCAAGATGCCGACACCCAGCTCGGACTTCTTCAAACCTTTGTATATCCGAAAAGTATAATCCCTTCAGAATGTTGGACAGCATATGGAGGAATAGAGAATTTGCTTCAGGAGTTTCAACACTTCACAGTCAATCATTCGGAGAACATTATTGACCTAGGAACTAGCGCCCACACTCAAAACATTGAATCGGAATGGCTAAAATATAGAATGCGCTACAAGAAGGAATATGGGACGTGCCAAGAGAGTATGCAAAAAGAAGAGGTTTTCCAGTAGTTAGAGTGATGAAAGCAGCTTTACAAAATCGATCATATGTTGACATAAATGAGTGAGTGTGTGCTAGCTTCACATCAGTTTTCCCATCTACATTCCAAAGGTTGCTATTAGCGTGGATCCTTTAAAGATCTTTTAAAATCTACACTCCATTCTCGTGACCAGCCGAGGATGCATGCCCACAAGCTTTGTCTATTGATTGTACTTGGCTTTCTGATTGAGGGGTAGGTTCTTCTTCCAACTAAAAATCTCGCTTAGTCCACTTTAAAAATCTCGGTCTCGAATTCTGGCTGGAAGCCTAGGGCACAATAATGCTTTTAGCACTGTTTGACTCAAAGTAGTGTAGTCTTGGCAATAGATCCGACTATCCTCCTCAACAGGACAAGTTGAATGAGAGCACTAAAATCCAGGAGACTAAAGTATTTTTAGAGCTTTGATGGCAAGGAGGAAATCGGGAACTTTGATGGAAAAAGTCACGTTGAAGTTGAACGTGACTTATTTTGCCACAATAACAGAGTCATGGACAGGCGAGCTGACAATTGACAATACTGAGACAGGTTCTGAGCTGATATTGAAAGTAGCGGGATTGGTAAAAGAAAAAATGTACGCAACAAATGATAAAATGAAAGCAGCGTTTTTAAAGGACACTATAAAAGTGTATGCTAACGGTAAATAACTGTTGGGTTGTGTAATAGTTAATTTCGCATTTAAAAGCGCGCCAAAAAGCTTAACCATATCATGCTCAATCATTTGGAGAGAGAGAATGGAGTGCAGCACAGTCTT
>BBSZ01013052.1:0-30508 GCA_000981365.1 Subanguina moxae | reverse complement strand
GCACAGACTTACCTGCGAGATTAATCCGAGCAAGACTCTTGACCATAAATGCATCTGAAGACTCTTTTTGCCCAGCTCCAGTAACCAAAACATGATAGAATTTCCTAATATAAGGTTGTGCTTCGGATGCTTCTACCCTAAACAAGCCATGTGGATGGCCACTTGGTGTGTTTTGTTTACTTTCAGGCTCCGAAACCCTTTTTCATTTACTAATTAGAACATTCTAAAGAAGGTTTGACAAGGGTGATTTATCGTTTTTAGTGTGCTTTTCAATTTTTTTGAAAAATCGAAAAAAAGCTTACAAAACGGTAATTTACCCTTATAAAACTTTCTTTAGAATGCTCTAATTAGTGCAGAAAAGAGGGTTTTAGAGTCAGAAGTAAGAAAAAAATTTACACTAAATGAACAAGTGTAGCGAGTCGATGTAGCGAGTCGTAAGTGTAGCGAGTCGTAAGTGTAGCGAGTCAATGTAGCGAGTCGCAAGTGTAGCGAGTCGTATGTCAGTCAAAATTTTGACATAAACTTTGAAAAGTTCTAAGATTTATGCTCCCACAGTAAAAATATTTCTTAGAAATAAGGACATTTTTTGGGAGGCTTGCCATATAGCCATTTTCCTATGTGTTTTACTTATTTCTAATTACCGTATCTTTCAAATTCCTTCGGGAGTATTTTGAATCAATCAATCCAAGGGGGTGGGGGAATAATTAGAGAGATGGGGATAATTACAGGAGAGCAAGGAATTGGGAGGGGAAGGAAATGATAGGGGGCAGCTTATTTGAAGGGCCATTCACCCGTTCCTCTTACTAAACCAGAGCAAAAAGTGCCTCTAGATGCATTTATTTCTCCAGAATCTTGCTCGAATTCATCTCGCAGGCAAGTCTGTGTGCGCATTTCTAACTCTCAAGCACCCTTACGGAGGAGAAAGGGGCACGGAGTAGTAGAGATGCGCACACAAACATACCTGAGACATAAATCACTCGAGAACAAGCTCTGTATGCATGAAAATAGCATGCATACCAGAGCTTCTTTATGCTGTAGGTCCTTGTAGGGAATACTATGTTCAAGAGCTTCTCTTTTCCTACAGAGTGGCCCTTACTTGTCCCTTCCCCTCCCAATACAGTCCTCAACCCATTTAAAATAGTTTTTTTTGTTTTTTGGCATAAATTATGGTTATTACTAACAGTTTGGCGCTACTAGGATATACCCCCCCCCCAAAAAAAAAAGAATATATTAGACACTTTTAGAAAAATCGATTTTTTTTGGGGGGGGGGTATCCTAGTACTGCCAAACTGTTTATGTTTATCCTTCCCAAATTAAAGCAAATACAATAGTAAAATGCACTTATTCCCTACTAAAAATGACCCACTAGAATAAAGCTTTCTTCAAATTATTGCGCCCGGAGATCTCCAAGTGGCGTAATTGAGACGCTTTTCTTTGACCTTATTAACTTTGGTGGATACGAGGGTTTTTCAAGATCTTTTTCCCTTGCATTCATATGTCCTTATGTTCTGCCTTTCTTCTCGTTGGCTTTTTCACGGCTTTTGGCTTTTTCGAAAAAAGAAAGATGGTATATTTAGCAATACATCTTGAGAAATGGCAAAGATAAAAGGGTTACATAGACGAGATGTTCTTGCAGTTGCACTCTTCCTGTGGCATCTTCACGCTTAGATTGCTGCTCCTTTTGTGCTGTTTACGTGCCTCCCTTGCCAGTGTTTGCTGTTTCACTTAGTTGCAGCCAGAGTTCCAAATTTTCCGAGAGGCTTCTTCAGAATTTGATTTTCTATATTTTGGTGGAATAATTGTTAAAGTTAACACTTTTGGACGTTTTACAAAGCCGCGGTGATAGATAGGGCAGCTGGGGCTAAACATTATTCAGGTATGATACCCGCCTGAGTTTTTTTTACATTCTCTCGTTTTTTTAGATTTTAGAAAAATATATGTGCAAGTATATACACAAATATACAATGTCTCCAGTAGAGTATTTGGAGGAACCGGATATTACCAGACCGTGTCTAAACCTACTTTACATTTAACTGTTTATGTCAAGCTTTACACTGCAAAAAATGAATAACACATATATTTGGTTGATGAAAATAATGATGCGGTAAAAAAGTCCAGAACGGCAGAAACTAGTTTGGTGTGCTTAGCAAAACACTCCTTACCAAAACACTCAAATAAAAAGTTTTCGCAAGACCAAAAAAGACCGCTTAACAAATATTCCCGTAAATTTGGGTGTGTACCCATTTAGAGTGACGGCCTGATGTTGACAAAGTTTCAGGCAGAGTCTGACATTAATCAACCTTTTACTGTACTTGCACACTTTTTTGTTTTATATGAAGTGAAGGGAAGGGCGACAAAAAGTGTTCCTATCGTTTGCAGCAAAGTGGGCGGTTGAGTTCATTTTATGTTCCATTGTTGTGAGCTGCTATTTCAAACTACTACTTTTTTCTTTGTGATCACGACTTTGACAACCAGAATTCTGTGTGCGCATCCTTAACTATTTGTCATTGCCAACTTTTCATTACCTAGCTGTCACAAATGAGGTCTTTTCTCTATTTTTTGTATATGATATTTACATTTTACACCAAGGCTTGTTATATGACCTCATTTTAAAGAATTATGGGCGCTACTTAAGTTTTTTTTTATATTAATTGTTTAATTGATTTTTTTAGTGTAATTTTATGTGATGAGTTCAAAATTGAAATGAAATTGAACATAGTTTTGTTAGCTGGGGCTTACTGCATAAAGAAGCTCTGGTATGCATAAATATTTTATGCATCCAGAGTCACTTTCGAGTAATTTATGTCTCAGGTATGTATGTGTGCGCATCTCAACCCCAAGCCTCCAAGCCCCCTACGCCCCGGAGGGGGCTTGGAGGGTTAGAGATGCTGCGAGATTAATCCGAGCAAGACTCCTTACCATAAATGCATCTAAAGGCTCTTTTTGCCCAGCTCCAGTAACCAAAACATGGTAGAAAATGACACTAAAAAAATTAATTATATACGATTTTTAGCCTGATCTTAAAAAGGACCAAGATATTTTTTGCCCGTTCGCCCAACTTCTGAGCTCTCTAGCTCTCGTTTATTAAGAGCTTTGGAAATAAGATCGAAATTATATATCAAGTATGCTCTATAAAATAAACTTTTATGTTTCACAGCCTGTACTGTTGGTTCCTACTCTTTTTGAGTGCAACTCCTTTTTCCCAGTAGTAGAATACAGTTAACTCTTTATATAAGATACACCCATGACCTGTCGGTAGAGTATATCTTATATAGATGGTGGGCTGCTGGAGTTTCTTAAAAACCTAACCTAGAAGTAAAAAAATGCATCAATTAGACATTAATGCCCTCCAAATAGGAATCCACAAAGTGGACATCTATTTTACTTGGCTAGTGTATGGCTGGCATTGCCGGCATCTTGAGATACTTGATGTAAGATAAGACAATTTGGGATATTTGGTCGCTTCGAGGCCGAATGCATCAAGCAGACACTTGGGTGTAATAGATAAAAAAAGGTGGTGAAAAAGGCCTTTAACCTACCTAAAGGCTTTAGCCCATGCATATCAGTCACAGCACCAATGGAATTTCCGATAACCATGCAGCATCACTTGCCTAGGTTTCCGTTTCTCTACCAAAAAGAAGAGGAAGACTATGATAACAAATATGAAGATAATATACAGTCAAACCTCGATATAACGAACCCCCGATATAACAAAACCCTCGATATAACGAACATTTTGGCTGGTCCTCAGGGGTTCGTCATATCGAGGTTTGACTGTATTTGATTCTGCAACTTTTTTTTGCGAAAGACATTGCGACCTTAAAAATGTGAATCCCGGGGGAAAAGCTCAGGTATTGTAAGCAGATATATCCAGATAGGGTTGGTGTTTCGCAACAACTGATATCTTACTATAAATTTGAGAAATCTCCCTCTCAGACACTTTTTTATTCAGAAAAGCATACAACAAAATTGAAAAAAATAGTCAGAGATTGCAGGACCAAATGCATAGGCATTTTCGCACAATCTGCTCTTGAAGTAGAGCGCCAGTCACGGACAAAACATCAATAAAGTTGTTATTTTCCCTCACAAGCTACCTATAGCTCCATCAGCACTTGAGTGGGTTATCCACCTGACTGTTGGAAAAAATTGCGATTTTTTTCTTTTGTTCCGGCTGATCCACTACAAAGCGCTGATTTCTCGCTTGTTTATTTCCATTCCCATCACTTCTCTCTCGTCACCAGCATTGATCATTTTTTTCTTCTGCAATTGCTTTGCGCAATTTTTTGTCAAACGACGCCATTGAAGTCTAAAAACAACTTCTTTTTGTTCTTCTCCTTCTGTGACAATGATCAATATAGTCTGCCCATAGTTTGCTGACACCTTGAAGTATTGTTTGGTCGTACACATTTTTCATTAAACTATATTTATTGTCAACCTAATAGATGGGAACAATAGACCAACAGAATCACTAATTGTCAACCATGACTATTAGAGGTTGACATTATACTTGAAATTTTGAATGACTTCAATTGAAATCCCTCTCAAATCAACGGCTTACCCAAACTTTTAAAAATCTCAGAGGTTTCTTTAATGATATTTCCAATTCAAAGTGTAGCCTTGGAGCTTCTTTTTTTAATAAGGTGTCAACTGACTTGATATTGTCAAAATAACCTTGGAAAAAAAGTCCTAGAATAGAGCAAAGGGGTATTTCCCTCCAAAGACATTTTCTTTAACTTTTTATGACAACATCACGTCTGTTGACATCTTATTAAAAACAAAGGAGACCCAGGGCTAGAGGTAAAAGGATTTAAAATAATCATTAAAACAGATGAGTCAATCAATAGTTAAGAATTTGACGTGATAAATTATTAATCCGAGGGATTAAATGAATTTATTTGACGTGGGAAATTACCTACAGCCAATTTTCAATCAGGTTGTGCAGAAAGTTTGTACCATTTTGGAAGCGTATAAGCATATAAAATTTTCCAACTTCTGGGATCTTTTAGGCGAAAACTGGTGGGAGCGCGTTCAAGTATTGTTGTTAGGCCACTTGCGGGCGTAGGCATGTTCTTTGCAATTCGCTTGATGTTTTAGAGTCCTCTCTGATTTCTAAAAATTCGAAAATCGCACAAACTTTATGGACAACCTAATAGTAAAGAAAAGTTTAATCAAGTATTTAGATTTGTGTAGACCAGAGTGTAAAAATTAAATCAAGTTTTGGAATGGGTTGCTTTAACCACCGCAAAGTGTGGCCCAGTGCGGCTGTCACGGAGCACAAGAACAAGCAGATAGTGGAGTCTAGACAGAAAGTGCTGTGTGCAGCTTATGTGGAGCACCACCTCACACTCCAGGACCTCCACGACATTTATAGAGGTGCTGCTTATTAGTATCTTTTTTAATTATACCCTAATTTTTTCCTTTTTTCGATTCCTATATTGATGTGACCTACCCAGAGAGAAGTGATGGTTTGAGCACTGTGGAAGCTAGGTTAGTTAACAAGTTTTGTTCACAAATTTTTTTTTCCCTGCCCATCATGATGGCCTTAGGTATGTAGTATAAAATAAGAGAAAAAAATTATTGGCCTCTTTTGCTTCTTATCCACCACATCAAATTTCCGGTTGCTATTGGAATAAGATGAAAATAGAGCACACAATATTAATTGTATGCTTGCATTCAGAAAACGGCTAAAGGATGGAGGGGCCAACATTCTGAGTCCGCCCAAGAAGATCTCAAACCTTAGACTGTTCGCTAAACAATTCCTCTATAAATTTTGGATACTCCTTATGGGTTGGTTCAAAAACTTTAGATTACACCAGCAAGCTTGTTCAGGAGCAGCCATGTTGAGTATAATCACCTATTTCATCCACTTGTACCATGGAGACGAGGAACTGCTCAACCTTTATTGTGCCTTGATCTTAATGGCTATTGTCATTTTCATGTCTTTTCTGTCGTTTTGGCAAGAGAAAAAGGCACTGCAGGTACGTCTCGTCTTGGAAAATAACTTGTTCATATTGCTGTAAAATAAGTAGGTGGTCAAAGACTTCGTCAGTCTATTGCCCCATAACTGCTTTGTGTTGAGGGACGGAGAGGAGCGGCAAGTGCTGTCCGCAGACCTGGTTGTGGGTGATCTAGTGGCCATCAAGTAGTGAACACTCCTAATTTCCTTTTTAACACCTTTCAAGAGTTGGTTTAGATCAGGACAACATGTGCCCGCAGATGTGCGCATTCTACAGTCTAACGGCATTAAAATAGAGGCTAGTGCTATTACAGGTCGGCCTTAAAAAATTTGCAAGGCGGAAAATAAATTGATATTTACTTTGTAAACACGGGAAAACAGTGCAGTAGCTGAAAAAGTGTTGCAACCTCCAGCAAATGGCTAGGAGCCCTTTGTGCATAAATCTTAAATTTTGTAAAATTAAAGAAATCGGCCCTAGTCTCCTAGTCTCCGGTGCTTTTTTTGCCTTGGTTTCCCTTGTTATTTTAGACCCTTTTAACCACTTCTAATACGCTAAAAACGATAAAAAAAACTATTTTCTTTCTCTTTTCGCCACAGAAACTCGATTTTTGGGAAGTAGTATTGGGAAGTATTTTGAGACCCCAGGTACTATAGTACGCCTCAAGTTCAGGGTAGGGCAGTGTAGGTTAGTCGTGAACCACTAAACCTAGGTACAAAAAGGGTATACACTGGGTCTTGGCTAACCTACACTGGCCTACCCCAAACCTATGGCTTAGTTGTATGCCCATAAGTTAGTTTTTAAAAAAATAAAGAAAGCGCCAAAAAAAAAAACAACAGGGAGGACCAAGGCAAAAAAGCCCCCGAGTCTAGGCTAGAGCCAAGAAATCTTTGATGCTGCGGTGCATTTCTAGCATTCCTAACAACTTTAAATAGTTAATCGGTTGTAGGCAACATCCAGCCAGCAGACTACACCCACGAAGAAGCAGCCGCCCATGTCTCTCTGTTTGAGGCCAAAAATGTGGCTTTCAGTGGCTCTTATTGCATTGAGGGGGATGCCATCGGACTGGTCATTCGGACAGGCCAATATACTGTATGTGCAAGATCATATATCGCAATTACGACCCAAATCAAGTATTTTATTAAGTCTCAAGAAAACCATTCTCATGAAGAATCAATCTAACTGTCTAAAATGTCAGTGAAACCAGATGCCTCAATATTGGCTTGGCCAACTTTTTGTAGAACATAGGGTGTTTTGTACCAAAATTATCGATCCGGTGTTACCTGAAGCTAAGAAATACTCCTGTACGTACTTTAGTATGCATTTAGATGCTCGCCAGTATTTCCAACCTGCAGTCTTGTGTGCACGTCACTGAGAGCTTGCTGCAAAAAGAAATTGCTAAATTTGTGCAGTTCATCTCCATAATTGCTGTCATCATGGCACTTATATTCTTTCTGATCGGATGTTTGGTGGCAAGGTTGTTTTTTTAATCCAAGTACAGTTGCTGTAAACCAGGAAAAAGACTATTTTCGTCATATGTCTTTTTACAAAACTTGGGAGAGCATTCTTGAGCAACAAAGTGCGATAAACTTTTATGAGTTTTTTTTTATTGTTAAACAAAAAGAGACCAAATGTTGAGAAAACAAACCAGAAGTGCCCCTGAACATCTTATTGATCGGGGCAAAGGGGGTTTAACAATAAGTGCACAGAGTTTTGAAACAAAAGCTTTTTGTGAGATAGAGGGCAAATGCACCAAATATTATGCGCAAAATTAAGGATGTTTAGGTTTGAGAACATCCTATACCACTTCATCACCGGCTTCCTGATCATAATTGTGGCAAATGTTCCTCAGGGTCTGCCAGCCATGGTCATGTCCCAGCTGGCCATCATTGCCAGAAGGATGGCAAAGAAGAATATGTTCATCAAGAAGTTGGATGTGATCGATGAATTGGGGGCCGCGTAAGCACTTCAACTAAATATTTTTCACTAAATAATTACTCCGCCCGCATATTAAAACCTCAACAAGGCTAGTCCAGTTGGTTAAATACGATATTGAGTTTTAGACACTGTTTTTATTTCAAACATAAAATAGTAATTTCTTGGTCGAAAATCATACCTGAAGGCTAATGACCAGCACTGCTAATACAGTTGACTACTTGTTATTGAAAGCAAACAAATAACAATCATACAAAAAGAATAAATTCAGATCTGTGATCGCCACTGACAAGACTGGAACTTTAACTCAAAACCTAATGGTACTAACTGGTAATTCTACTGAGCACATCACTTTCATCCTTAATCCATTGTATTTAAGATATGTGGTACAATCGTAGATACTTCTCCAGTATGTTTACTCTTGCATCAAACTTCTTCACATAGTTAATTACAGTTCATGGAGAAATGAAGTCCAACCATATGCGAGTTATGAAGAGCAGCAACAAAAAAGAGTTTGAGAAACCATTGCCCGAAATACTCAGTGTGATGAGTATATGCAACAGGGCACACTTTGAAAGAAGTCGTAAGCCTCAAAGAAGGGTTAGTGCTCAGAGGAACATGGATAGACTTAGCAATGAGTGGAAGACCTCCTCCAGACTCACCAAACGATTCACTATTATGTAGGTCATAGTTCACTCGGGACACTAACAAATGAACTAGCTTTATAATTCGCTATTTACAGCTATTTCAACCTCTGCTCAGGACAAAAACCTAGAAAATAGGTTAATCGGGCTTTAGGGCCGATATTTTTCAAGACTATTAAAAAGCTTAAAGTTTGAATAGGCTTAAACTGCAATTTTCAAAGGCCAAATAAAAAAGGTCTTCAAAAACAATGACAAAACAACAGATAGAAACAAAAGAAATTGAAAAAAAAACTGGCTCTACCCAATTACATCCAATAAGGAATGCAGACAACTCACCAAGCAAAATTTTCCCAACGCAATCCCCTCAAAGCTTTTGCAGCAACTCAATACTGTTCTCAATCAATGACTTTGGCTAAAATAGGCATATTCGTAGGAAAAAAGTGTCGAAGATTTTCGTGCTCATTGACAGCTATATTATTCCACGGGGTGACTGATTGGCAGACACTAGCTATAACTAAGTGAGTTGACTCAGACATCCAAAGATCCAACCACATATGGTGTGAATAGAAAATGGAGTGAAGTGTTAGTTTATTCGCCGGATGGCAACACCATATCTGACAGTCAATTTGAAACAAATAGAGTCGATCTTCGTTAATCCGGCACCCCAAGGAAGGTCCCAAGAAGCGGTTGAGTTGGCTGTTGGCGAACCGGTTGTGTCCCCTTGATACTATACAGTTAACTTCATAGTTTACTGTGGCCTTTCTGCTTATGTTTGACAGAAAGTAGAATATTTCTTTTCCACAAGTATGAACCACATCACCACTTACAACACAATTTTAGCAGCGAGTCGGGTCGACAGTCTGTGCGAGAGCCAATGCCCAGTGGAGAACTGTACAGAATAGAGGAAGGCGGAGAAATAAATACAGAAGATGTGGATATCTACGACTTTGGTGATGAAGAACGGCCACACCCTCAGAAGAGCAGAAAGCAAAGGAATGAATTGATAGGCACTTCCTCGGATGTAGCCCTTCTGCGCTATGTGGAGCTGGTGGCTTCTGTGGAAGGGGTCAGGCAGCGCTTCCAAACCATCTTTGAGATTCCCTTCAATTCTGTCCGAAGATGGCAATTGGTGGTGGCCAAATGCTTGTGTTCCCCACAAACCCTTGCTGCTTTGTCTGCTAACCCACCATCACCAGTCACTAAACAAGAGCAACACCCACTAGTAGAGTTTGTGGTGATGATGAAAGGAGCTCCCGAAGTTATAATCAGCAAGTGTTCCCAAGTGTGCATAAACGATGAAGTGATGGAGATGACTGAAGAGTTCAAGGTGGAGTGCCAGGTAAGTTGGCTGAATAGATATTTTTCCGGGCAACGCATTCTTCATTTTTCACACTAAAAATATCCAAAGTTCTACTAGAATGCGTGTGACGACAACTCAAGCTGGTATGATAAGGGTCATTTAACCATCACCATGTGGTTAAGATCTTAACATGGGCTAGATAGTGGTTGAGAACTTAACCATGGCCTTTGCTAGTTTTTTTATATATTTATCCAAACGTGAAGTTGGAAAATCTAAGGTAAGTTTTTCAGTAAATCAAATTAGTGACTAAAAAGTATTAGGTGGACCGGAAAGTTCTACGACACATTTTAAATGACTTTTTAGCAACGCACAGCTGTCACTTCTGCTCAATCTTTTTTTTGTAGCTCATTGGTTGCTCACTCTTTTCATATCATTTATATTATCTTACTGCACGACGGTTGCACACTGCTAGGCTCACCAAGAACAAGATTGCTCAATTGGGATGGCAGGTTCTTCTGCACTCGCCTTATTCGCCGAACTTAGCGCCCTCTGACTTTCATCTCTTCTTTTGTATGCACAACTATCAACAAGAGAAGCGTTATGCTAATATCGCGCAGTTGGAAGCAGATGTGAAAGAGTTCTTCGAATGGAAACCATCAGCTTTTTTGTCAAAGGAATTGCAAAATTGTCACAAGATGGGAAAAATTCATCGATGCTGACGGAGATTATTTTGTTAAATAAATTTTTGTGTTCAAATTAAAAAATGTTGTTTAAAGGAATTACAATGGAGGAGCTACTGAACAAAAAAAAAAAAAGATTGACCAGAAGTGACAATTGTGCGTTGATAAAAAAGTAATTTGAAATTTGTCGAAGTGCTTTCCGGCCCAACTAATAGTTTGCAAAAGGGTATTTTTTTGATTTGGCGTTAATCTAATTTGTTTTGAATCTACTATTTTTTACTTCTTGTCCAGTAACTGTAAAACTAATTTCGGACAAAAAATAGTGTATACACACAGCATGATTTTGTAAATTAGAGAAGCAGACAGGCAAGTTAATTTGGGACTATGTCGTGTTTAAAATTCTACAATTCACATTTACAAAATAAACCCAGCCAGAAGTGGACCGTCAACGCTTTCTAACACCTCCGAGACAAAATGCACCGTGGTGAAGTATCATTTATTCTTTCTAAGTTGTGAAGTTATTTAAAAAGCACCCAACACATTTTAGAACAGGAAAAAGTAGCTGTGAGATCTCATGGCAACGACCCTTGAAAACTTAGTGCTTTAAAAAGTCATATTAACGAGTGGCAAGGCAAATCCGTACTGTAATAAATTCGTTTATTTTTCAATTTATTAAGTCACCAACACATGTAATACCGTATTTACTCCAATAAGCGGGCACCCCTAAATTCAAAAAAATGTGTTTGTGGCATTATGTTTTTGACCTATGCTCTGCTAGTGTCTTCTGGGCATCTTGCATATCAAAATTTAGCTTAGATTCTAGGCTACGTTTTGGTATATAACATACCCAGAAGACACCAGCAGAACATAGGTCAAAAGCACAATGCCACAAATGCATTTTTTTGAATTTAGGGGTGCCCGCTTATTGGAGTAAATACGGTATATCATTTTTCAAAGAGCAGAAAAAATGCTACAAAACCTGTGTCTTACGGCTCTCAATGACTCCATTTCTGCGAATGTGATCAATCCTTTTCTTAGTGCTCTCCGCCAACTTCTGTACAACGTCCAGCGGCATTTGCCTTGCCACCCGTTAGTAGAAAATGTTATTTTTGAAAGGCTTATTTAAAGGCAGCCTGGGAGCACTTTGGCAGCCAAGGCAGAAGGGTGATAGCATTTGCACACAAACACTTTCTGGCTCCCGCCAACGCCAAATTCCAGCCATCCTGCAGTAGCAGTGCAGACAACACCAATATTTGCTCCTATCCAGGCAATCAACTGGTCTTTTTGGGACTGTCCGCCATGATGGATCCGCCGAGAAATGAAACCGTAGCTGCCATTCAACAGTAAATATTTGCTGACAAAACATTGAAAAGCTCCATAAATTGCCGTTTTAGGTGCAAAGATGCGGGTATTAAAGTGTTTATGGCATGTATACTTTATTTTTTGAAAAAATCGATCTTGAATTCTAGCTTGTTTAGATCACTGGTGACCATCCCTCAGCAGCTTCTGCTATTGCTAGTCAAATTGGCTTGATTGCCTCCAAGGATGATAAGGTTGGTTGGTGAACACAGCAATTTTTATTTTAGTTATTTACCTAGTGTTTATTTTTATGCGCTATTTTCGGGGTAGACTTCCCAATATAGGACGGTTTCTCAACTATAAAAGTTTTTGTATCGTGCGGAACTAAACTTTTGAAATTTTTAATTTTTGAATGAGTCAGAGGGAGTTAAGAGAGCTGTAAAGCTTGCCGGAAACTGCGGGTCGCCAAAATCGGGTTAGAAGAGCATCCAAATTCGTATTTTTTTTTATAGTTTTGCCTCATTTGCGGCCAATGACATCAGGCAGGCGTCTGGGAGCAATGGAGAGACAAAAAAGTTGAAAAAGCACGAATTTAAAATTCCTTCTGGCATACTTGTGGACTCATTATGGACTGTTACTGCTTCGACTGGGAAAAAGTAGTTCAATATGCCCACTAGTAATAAACTCTTGATGTGTCAATTCATGAATAAGGCAATGAATAAATAAGGAATTCATGTGAGTGCGGATTAAACTCATACTAATTCATTACTATGTTGAGCTATCGTCCCGATCACTTCTTTGAGTCACGTAATAGAGATGATATTCCGACACAGTCATGACTTTTCTAATAAGTTAGCAACATAATATTCATTGCACGGCTGGTGGACGAGTGTCAACATGCTAACGATATTGAGCTTGCGAAAAAAAGCGCGAGAAGGAGTAAAAAAAAAAGGTTTTTGGGCGAGGAAAAGTAAATAAATAAGAAGAGATTGTAAAAACAGTGTTTTGGAGGTGAAAGCAAGAGTAGCCGACGAAGTAAAGCTGTCGTTGGATGCTAGCCCAGTGCAGAATTGGACTATTGTGCTTGGGGATTGGTAAGTGACCTGTTACAAACATGCCTATGGTAACTACTGTATTATACCCGTCCCCCAATCGTTTATAACCCCCCCCCCAAAAAAAAAAAAATACTTGGTTGGTTTATAATACAGTATAATCCATGCCTTTTCTTAATATCCTAATTATAATCTTGCAGCTTGGCCACAATGGACAAAGAGCAGTGGGACAGGTTGCTTTCTTACAAGTACATTGTGTTCGCCAGGTCAATGCACTCTCATCCCTCTAATCAATAGAAATTTTTCTTTTAGAACAACTCCAGAGCAAAAGCTACTTATTGTGGAAGAGTGCCAACGAAGAGGGGAAACAGTGGCTGTAACTGGAGGAGGAGTCAATGATGCCCCAGCCTTAGCCAAAGCAAATGTGGGCATTGCTATGGGGGTTAATGGCAGTGATATTGGTGGGTCGCACATCTTTGACCATTCTAAACTCCATCTTTAGCAAGAAAGACAGCCGACATTATTCTGACCGATGACAACTGTAATTTGACTTTCTAAACACATCCACTTATTTGCATTAGCTCATTTTAGTTGCCAACATAGTGAAGGGCATTGAGGAAGGTCGACTGCTCTTCGACAACCTTCGCCTCTCCATTGCCTACACACTGGCTCATTTGTAATACAGTTATCGACTCTACTTGATTATAATACACCTTCCCCCCAAATAATGTATAACTCAAGATTTTATCTTTTGCTGAGTAAGCCCTTTATACAGTCGAGTCTCGATTTAGTGTAGGCGCTGGGGACCGGAAAAAATATACACTAAATCGAGACTACACTATATGGAATATATGGTTTATGCAAACCAAGCAAACCCGAATAAAATATACACTAAATCGAGACTCGACTGTACAAAGTGACCCCTTACTTGTCCCTTCCCTTCCCTATACAGCCCTTCATACCTTTAAAAAAGGCCAACAAATGCTTTTTATATGGTCAGTGTGCCTAGAAGGCCAAAGTACTTTTTTGTTCGGAGGAGGGGGGTAGTGCTGTAATATAGCGCTACCCAATTATTTTTGACAAAGAGGATAGTCGAGGTGAAAGCTTGATTAGGATATGCGACATAGTTTCCCACGATATCGTTTCCTCGCGACAATTTTTTTCATGTGGGAGATTTTTCCATGTACCCCTCGACAGTCTTACAGCTAACAAGCATCAATATTTTAAATTACTTTCTATTGGGTGGGTGCATAATTAACGTCGGTTTTTTGCCAAAAAATGTGTTTGTGGCATTGTGTTTTGGACCGATGTTCTGCTGGTGTTTTCTGGGCATATTATATACCAAAATGTAGCTTAGGATACAGGCTAAATTTTGGTATATAATATGCCTAGAAGACACCAGCAGAACATAGGTCAAAAACATAATGCCACAAACAATTTTTTTGGTAAAAAACCGACGTTAATTATGCACCCACCCAATATAATTTTGTTTGTTTAGATGGCCGGAAGTTTGTCCCATTATTCTCAATTTTATACTCGGAATGCCATTAGGCTTGGAACCCCTTCAAGTCTATTCCATATTATTAATTTTTTTAATTAAAATAATATTTTTTTACTTTTTAGATCCTGTCTGTAGACTTGGCCAGCGAAATGCCTCCCGCTATTTCTCTAGCATATGAAAGTCCAGAAAGAGACATCATGAAAATACCGCCTAGAAGCAGGTACACAGAACTCGTGACTAACCGCTTGTTGATGTATTCCTATGTGTTCTCTGGCAGTTTCATCACTTTTGGCTGTGTGGCCGCTTATTTAAGCATATACTGGTTGGATTGAGTCGATTATCATAGAAACAAATGTAGTGTGTTATAGGTATCACAACATCCCTTTAACAGACCTGCTCTACACTTCAGAGCACCACTGGAGGTTGAACTCTGCTAACTTCACCACCACCAATGGACTCACTTTCACTGATACGCAGCAAATGCAAATTAGAGGGCAGGCAGCAGCTGCTTGGCAAGTCACATTGGTTATGTCTCAAGTGGGTTGTTTTTTGATAATTATTATTGATGTTGAAAAAACTTTCAAATAAACCGATGCAGTCTTACCAGAGCTGGATTATAATCAGTGTTTCCAATAATCAGAAGCAGAATGAAAATTTCAAATTATTCATTCTACCTTTCATTCTGCTTCTGATTATTGGAAACACTGGTTAAAATTCCAAGACCAAAATGCCAACGCTGAAATTATTGTGTCGAAAGGAATGTTCACAAGTTTAGGTGTTCATCTATACACCAATCAAACTAAGCGGATGTCCACTTGGTGTGAATTTTTTTTATTTTCAGGCTTTTAAACCTTATTCCTGTACTAATGAGGACATTTTAAAGAATATTTGACAGGGCTGAATTACCGTTTTATAGGCTATTTTTCGATTTAAAAAAAAAATGAAATTCACTCCATAAAACGGTATTTTACCCCTGCCAAACCTTTTTTAGAATTCTCTAATTAGTACAGGACAAAGGGTTTCAGAGCCTTAAAGTAAAATAGAATCACACCAAGTGGATATCCACTTGGTTAGGGCATAAGAATCCTAAGCATTCACCAAGTGCGTCTACTTGGTTTAACTAATTCATGGCTAGTATTGGTGTGAGACACTAAGCCTAAATGACGTTGGCTCACAAAACCATCTTATATTAGGGAATTATACCATGTTTTGGTTACTGGAGCTGGGCAAAAAAAGTCTTTAGATGCATTTATGATCAAGAGTCTTGCTCGGATTAATCTCGCAGGTAAGTCCATGCGCGCATCTCCAACCATTCAAGCAAGCCCCCTACACCCCCGGAGAATCTTGCTCGGATTCATCGCGCAGGTAAGCCTGTGCGCTCTAACTCTCAATTCCCCGTCGCCCCCATAAGGGGGCGACGGGGGATTTGTAGTTAGTAGTATCATGATATAATCGCAAGTAGTATCAGTAAATCTTGCCAAAATTAGACAAAAAAACTCCAACAAATCAACGGCTCTACTTCAATTATAGTCCAGGTGAAGCAAAAAAGCAATAGTGAGTTTTGAAAACAGTGGTGTGCGAGCAGTAAATGCGCCTGCGAGAAAATCCATTCCTGAAAACATCAAAATTGCTAAGCTCAGCACGTACCCAAGTTCAGAATATTTAGATTTTTTTCTATAGATAGCACCATTACTTTACGTCCCTACTAGCTATAAACGTGTATAATTTTTAAGGTGTTCCACCTGTACATGTGCACAACAAGGCGCATTTCAATCTTTCAACACGGTATCAACAACCTCGTATCAATATTTGCTGGTCGGTATTACATAATTTACAACTAGTTAAATGTATTTGGTTGTAGTAATCATTGAAATACTACTCCTGAACTTGTTCGTCTACACTCCAGCCATGCAGTACCTCATGGACATCCATACCCCACCAGCCTTTATTTGGATTTTTGCCCCTATTGTTGGAATGTATTTGCTGATTTTCAATGAGAGCAGAAAATTTCTGATCAGAAACTATCCCAAAAACAAGATCGTTCGGATCTTTAAATTTTAAATGTCTCGTTTATATAGTACTTATTTGTTGTTGTTTCTTCGCCACCATGCAAGTGCCACTTAAATATAAAGTTCAGGTATTTTTGGATAAAGAAAGTTAACACAATCAAGCACCCATACGATGTACATCTCGCTTTGATGCACACTTGGGCTCAGTCCTTAAGTTGCTATTCTAGGTTAAATAGGTACTCAACTGTAGTGCTTCTTTGTTTTTAGCCACGCAAGTAAGCCGAAGCCCAATAATGTGTAGAGACGCTTTGCTAAACACAGGTAGTTTTAAGGGTAGAAAAAAGTATGCAGGCAAACAACTCCTTGACGCAGGTTTTTTACAAATACCGTATTTACTCTAATAAGCGGGCACCCTCTTTCGTCACGACGGTCGGTGGTCAACCATTTTTTACGGCTAAACCACCCGACAATTGGGTACTGACACCATACTCAAAAATGTAGCTGAGATTCAGGGCTATTTTTCGAGTATGGTGTCAGTACCCAAATGTCGGATGGTTGAACCGTAAAAAATTTTTGACCACCGACCGTCGTGACGAAAAATGGGTGCCCACTTATTGGAGCAAATACGGTACGTAACAACTAATAACAGAACCAGTTCATTTTCCCAAGTATAACATTCGTATAGTGTCACCCAATACAGTCAGTTATTCTGTTAGTTAGCGTCAGTTTTTTGTTGAAAAAGAACAATGAAAGTGACAGAGATATAAAACACTCGAAAAATAACAGTTCTGTGTATTTTAGGTTTCGGTATGATGTGCGCATCGGACCGGACCCCCAAAAATACAAGAATGCTGGCAAAAATTTATTTTTTCTTCAAGAATACCAGCCATCAACAACAGCCTAATTTTTTTCAATTACATAGATTTTATATGAATAGTTTATACTAGACTTGTCCTGTGACAGCTTTGATGAGAGCATCGGCGACTTCGGCACGGATCGAGGCTTCCGCTTTATCAACATCACTTCCCTCATTGGATATGCGCTGAGCAATTTCAAGCTCTTTCCGAGCGAGCTGAAAAAAATTTAAGTATACCATTTTAGCACAAACTTTACAAAAATGAAACCCACTGATTCATCAATTTCTGAAATACAATAATAGCAACAATAGTAGTAACGCTCAGTTTTAAAACCAACCCTCAACTGGCATGGCTTCTTCAGCAAGAACTTGGCAAGATCCATCAATGTTGACCTGGAGAAAAATGGTAATAGGCAGTAAAAAAGATTACTTCAAGGAATACTTACTGAAAGGGTCCCAGAAGACACGAACAACTTATTGACCTTGCCTGAAACCAAAATTAAATAAAATATGATATTGAGGGGCAAATAATAAAGCAGCTTATAAAAGTGTCTAAACTTTGAAAATTTAGACGCCATTATTATGGATATCAACTTACCATCTTCTTCGTAGACTTGCACGACACCAGGCTTGAGAACACCAATCGTCGGGACATGATTTGCAAGAACTCCCACCATTCCAGCCTAAAAACTTAGAGTCAATAGTCAGAAAAGTACATGAATATTACAAGTGTTGGCACATCGACTTGCTTAACCACTATGTTGTTATAGAAAGCCTAAAAAGTTGGTAATTATTAAAGGAGAAGGCGCAAACTTTCATATTATAAAATCGGTGGCAACAAACCTTGTCTGGACAGGCAAAAGTGAACTTGAGCATGCCAGCTTCGGGAGAAGCGGACGGAGTAGTCGAAGCAGCATAGGCACGTTTCGGCACAAATCGAGCAAGAGATCTCAGAGAAAAGGAAAACATTTTTATTTCCTAAACAGTGGGGATTAGATTATGTGTTTTTACTTATGTCTTGAAATAAATTTGACTGTACGAGTTGACTGTACCGCAGTGTACCTTTCTCAAAATTTTTATTTTCAGAATCGTGTTTCAAGCCCTCTATAAGAATTCTTACACGTTAAAAACGAGGGAAAAATTGTTTTCTACACTTTTCCACATCAGAATTAGGTTTTTCAAAAATAGAAAATTTTTATCTCTTGCCTTTGTCCCCAAGACAAACCGCGTCTTTAAGGCATTTTCTTGCCTCAGAGATTGCGAGATGGAAGTCTTTGTTGTCTTTTATGGCGGCCTTTTTACTCACTTTTTGTGGGTCTGCAAATCCATATTTCCTAATTTCGAGGTCTTTTATTCGAAAAAAGGCATTTTAGACTATCGACGTTAGAAATTTAAATTTTCGACCCCATATTGAATGTAGATCTCCATCTCACATTGAAACCAAAGCATAAATAAAAACTATTTCACTTTTCCGTGCCGAAAATGTTTTTAAAACGAGTGCAAGAAACAAATGCAGAAAGCCACTAAATAAAACTTTCTGTCTTCAATCAATTTTAATAAAGTCAAATTCCCGCCAAAGCTATCAAGACTCACGAATAAACATTTCAGTGGACTTGCTTTGTTTTTAAAAAAGGTTTTGGTCTAACATCGAATTAATTTTTGGTACATTGTTAAGGCATTAAATAATTTAAACGAGAATCACCTGGTACGCGTTTTTTTTTACAAAAATATTCTCCTAGGTTACCATCAGTGTATGGCGAGGTGGAGGAGGGCAGCTTCCATGGCTCTTAAAAGCTACAAAATAAGTCGAGAGCTACAAAATGAGCTTTGGCATTTTGTTTTTGCAAGTGCTACAAAAAAATCTAAAAAATTGCTATAAAATTTTTTTACTATTTTTTGTAGTACTTGAAAAAAAATTCTGGTTTGAAACTTTTTAGTCGATTTCTACGAATTTGTAGCTTTTGAGAACCATGGAGAAAACTGTGGAACTCGTACTCGAGAAAGCTTGTGGTGTTAGAAAACTCGAGCAGTTTTCTCGATTTTTAAAATCGTATCTTTGTCACTTTCCAAGACTATTTTTTTGAGCTCCCTCAACATTTTGGATTTTTCTAAGTGTTTACTCTTTGCAGCAAATACGATGATCTATTATATGATTAAGTAAGCAGGACTAAGTGGTTAGGTTAAACTATTTATTAAAGGTGATACAATACAATGAGGTAATACTGCAATACAGTACTAATGCTAATATATATAGAGTATACATCTAAAATTAATTACTTAACTACTAACTAGATAAAACTAACTACTTTAACTCAGAACACCCTTCCCTCGTTCTTGTTTTTCTCTACTCCACTAGCTGGCTCCCAGCTGGCTGGTGGGTTGGGTTTAAGGGTATGAAATGGGAACGCCTCATATGGCTTTTTAAATAGGTTTCGATGGTTAAACACACTTTCCATCAAATATAAACTTTTTATTTCCCAAAAACAAGCCAAACAGCACAATAAACACACATTTAAGAATCCCTATTACAATAGACAAAAAGTTGTGCGTTCAATAATGTGAAATTTGTACGATTCCTGTGCACTTTTTTTTTTGCAAATACTGCTTGAAAAGAAACCTCGTTTTGCGAGTTTTCTCATAGGAATTTCTTCGTTCGAGTTTCCTACATATGAGATTACAGAAAACTCTTCTATTAGGGGAAACTCGTCTACACACCAAACACTGTGGTTACTGTGTCCCTTTTTACAAAAGACAAAAAATCGCAGACGTTTGACCTCTTAGCAAATTTTTTCTTAGATTTCGGTGTACAGCCTGTTTTTCATTTGAAACACAACAGCACATCCGGAAATGGCAGGTAAGATGCCCACTTGTTTATTGCTTTTAAATCTAATTTTCCGATTTATTTGCAGATAGAACCAAGGCTTTAGATATCAGCATTGCTCGCAGGAATGTACGGCCAGGATTTGCTGAAGACGGTATTTGTTCATCTTTTCCTAATAATTATAAATATGATTACTAATCATGGTCTTTACAATGGGTTTGATTGTCCAACTTACAGTATATGGTTCTGGAGCAAGGAGCAGCTCTCAGCAGCAGCAGTCAACCACCTCTCTAGGCAGCTACACAGATTCTGGTGTGAATTATGATGGTGGGGGCAAAGAAGACGGCTCCTCCGGCGACTTGTGTGTCTCTGCTCTAGCCCAACGTCGGTCTGCACAATTGCCCAAGTTAAAGGAACTGTCGGGAGGGTGTGGCGGTGGGCTTGGCAGCATGGGATCAATGGACTGTGGGGTCTCTGTAAGTTTGATTCAGGGTTAGGGGCATTCAGTTGTTTCTTGGCCAAAGACATCAAGCAGACTCCTGGGTGCTTGATAGATCAAAAAAGGGTCTCTCGAAAGAAAATTCTCTCTGAAGGCGAAAGACTAAGACAAGATATTGTGAAAAGTTCTCAAACTAAAAACAGGATAAAAGTTGCGTTTTTTTAATTTAGAAAAGCAATCTGATAGATGTGGTTGAGTCGGAAAAATTTTAGCAGTGTTATGAGGAGGGCGGAAGAAGCTTTGATGATCAACTGAAAACGTAGCCAGTCTAGGAAATACAGTCGCCTCTCGATATAACGAACCCCTAAATTCAAAAAAATGTGTTCTTGGCATTGTGTTTTTGACCTATATTCTGCTAGTGTCTTCTGGGCATGTTATATGCCAAAATGTAGCCTACATTATAAGCTACATTTTGGTATGTAACATGTCCAGAAGACACTAGCAAAACATAGGTCAAAAACACAATGCCACAAACACATTTTTTTGAACTTAGGGGTGCCCGTTTATTAGAATAAAAGCAGTAAGCACATATCTTATGAACAAGAATGTATGACAAGCCTGTTCAATGGTGATCATATTGCGCCATGATTAGGGTTGTTGGGTACCCGAAGTTTTTGGCACCCGGACTGAACCGATACCTGAAACCCAAGAAAAGCGAGTTTCGGTTCCAATTACCCAAAAAGGGATACCCGAACAGACAACTCTAGCTATGATGGTATTGTGTCTTTGCGAAAAAAAAATAGTTTTTTTTTCTAATTAAATTCAGCTCAATAATTTATTTATTTTCTTCAATTAATTTTAACATGGCTCAAGCTTAATTACTGGGCTAATTACCATTCACTAATTGCCTTGTCCAGCCGAACAACCATAGGCAAACTTTTTCCAACTTGTTAGCTGGACAGAAAGGCAAAGAGCAAAGGCTTCCTATTAAATAATTAACACTTCTCCATTTTTATGCGCCGCATCTTCTTTCAAGTAGCAGGCTGCCAGGACACTTTTGTGTGCTTGCAAAACCTTTGTCCCTTTGTCTCTTTGTTTTCTTTGAGGCACGTCTTGTGCCTCTTTTCTGGATAAAAATAGAAGGGAATAATTTTTTCATGCGTAGGCCTGCAAAAAAATATATTATATACTTGCTTTATAGTATTCAAGCTGGGACTTTACAACATATTTTTATCGTAGATTAATGTGCTCCTGAATTTAGAGTGGTCATTTGCCAAACATGTCGGAAATCAACTTCAAGTATGCGGATTGTGACAAGCACAGCGTGGAAATGGCTGAGCTCTACACCTATTCCGAAATGGAAGACTTCGCCCTCAACTTTAACACTTTCACTCGCTATATGGAAGACAAAAAAGTGAGGTTTTTGCGACCTTGAATTTATCGGCTTTATATAATAATAATTTTTTTTGTTGCCTTAATGTCGCACGTTAACTGTAAAATAATTGAAGCTCTCTGTTTGACATATTACCGTGCAAACAAGACAATATAATTCGCATGTACGGTCGACGCTCGATTTAGCGGACGCCTTTTTAGAAAAATAAGTCCGTTAAATCGACAGTTGGATTTCTTCAAGGCAAAATTGATGAGTTGTACAAAAAAACTGGCAAATTCAGAATCCTTGCGATTTTTGCCTTAGCGATATCAGTATCAAAATTGGCAAAAGATGTCAAAACTTGAGGTAAACAAATGGTCGGACCCAACTGTGGATCGAACTTTTTGTGCGTCCGTTAAATCGAGCGTCGACCGTGTTAGTCTAAAAATACACAATTTGAGCTATATACCTAGGGGAAAGAGAGAAGTTCAATCCAATTTTTGATCATTTTTCTGCCAAAAGTGCTTTCCCATTTCTATAAAAACACTTTTTCTATATCGTGTTTAGGACCTAAAACGTTATAAAAACTATTAAAACCCATTTTTGAGCTGGTATTGTTTAGACCAAAACTTGGCCAGCCCCCAATTATGTATTATTTTCAGGGTTTGTAGTTAGTAGTATCATGGTATCATCGCAAGTAGTATCGTCAAAAAAGTTTTTGAAAAAAACACTTATGCTTTTTATATTTCATACGGTAGAAATGTATTTATGTTAATCTAATTAGAAGCCTTGCACATGGATGAAATTGAGTAGAAAGGACCAGTCCAAAGTGCTTCAGGACTTGGCTCAACTGCTGGATAGTGCTGACTCCATACTTAGACTCGCTGCTGCCAGAATACTGCTCTATATTCTCCAGGTCTGGTGATTGCAGAAAACAACCCTTGATTTCTTTATTGCTTTAGGGAGCGTATGGTGATTTTGCAGATGAAGAGGAAGGAGAGCAATTGAGTGAAGAAACAGAAGACAACCTTGTTGCTGATAATCGAAGAAGCAGAGGGTCTTCTATAGGAGAAAGGGAGTTGTCTATTGGGAGAGGAATTTCTTCAATGGATCTGAAAGCAATAGGGGAAGACAAGGGCACAGGATGCTACGAAGAGCAGTGTTTGACGGCTGGTGCCCGTAATGCCTACATGCTCTACGAGGCCGGCTTTTTCCAGGTTAGCTAATGTTGCTTTTTTGGAGAAGTTACCGTATTTTTTCTTTTCAAGGCCCCTTCTGCAATTTATCCTTTCTCTGATAAGCGCCCCTTTTTTTAAAGGTTATTGTGAAATGAGTGTCACACTATCTAACAAGCGCATCTCCCCTCGGTAAATGCGAATTTTCAACTTTCTTAGTTTTTTGAGCGGTTTTGGTCTAACTAACGAAAGATATGTCTTTATATTGCGTTTGTTGCAGCCATTATGTACAATGCTTCTGCTCGAGAGTCAATTGCCCTTCGACATGAGTTGTTGTGCTGAGCGGTCACACAGTCGACAGTCTTCAGTGTCCAATAGTCGCTCTGCTTCCAATGTGGACTTGGCCCAAGCTGAGAGTTTTGAACGTAGGAATCGAAAATCTGCCACTTTGGCGGACAATGAATCATTGAGGTTGGCTGGTGGGTGTATCTACAAAAGTCCATTGGCTATGTGTTTAGGGTGGTGATCAACTGCTTGTACCACATGCTGGAATGCATTCGGCGAGAGGACATGAAGAAAAAGATTGTCCAAGCCGATATTGCCCACGAACACAAACTACATACACAAATGCGCCTGGGCAAATGGCAACAACAAGCCGACTTCAAACCATACACAATGGAAAGGTTGACTGAGCTCAGGGAAAACTTTGCTGCAGAATTGGGTAGGCTAAGCAATTTTTATTGGTTTTTTTTTTGGAAGGGGATTGAACCTCTAAAGTTAAAAGATAGCGCTCATTGTTCTTAACACCTTGTAACTACTGAAAGCTTAGTCACGTATTCTATAGAAAATACATCTCATTTTGCAATTCTTATGTTGAAATAACCACTGAAATAACTAGGAAGTTGGAAGAGATAAAATCAAAAATTCGATCAACATTTGTAGATGAACCCTTGGAATCAGCCAAAACCCCATTAATCATACTACTGATGGACATGATGCCCGCATTTGTGCGTGGCAACAGTCCCCACTATCCCATCAAGAAGGTGTTGTTGTTGGCGTGGAAAGTATTGCTAGCCACACTCGGAGATTTGCACTTTCTCGCCAAGGAGAAGGCTAGAAAAAGGGCTGAAGCTGGTCTCAACCCCATCGAAGACACCTTAACTGAGGCTGCCAAACTCAAATCTACTGCTTGTGAACGGAACCAACTGGATACGGATTCAGTTTTGTCAAGTGAGTCACGTCAACAAACTTAAACAAGCTTAATCCACTAGATTGCAGACTTGTCGAGGATGGGGCGTAAAGTTCGTTCTCTGCATCCAGCCAGACCATTTAACCGCCAAATTGCGTTAGGCAGCAACTTTTCTCAAACAGGTCAGCATTTTACTTCTTGACTGGTTTGTAGCTTTATTTTACATCTCTAGATAATACTAATAAACAGGAAGGGAGTGAAGAAGAAGAAGAATACATGTCTACCTCCCCATCCAATGGAGGCGCGGAAGAGGGGTGCGATGAGGTGATGCTTGCTCCCCAAAGAGGGGATATCATAGCTGTATCTATTGGCAAACAAGACAAAAAAGGTGAAGCAGTCAACCCATTGTTTTGCCCATTTCTATAGCTGTCTATCATTTTCCTTGCAAAAACCATTAAAATTAAGTGGAAGCTCCTCCTACACCCAAAGCAGAAGCAGAGAACCACCCCAACTTCACATTCCAATCAGCTGATAGTAGAGAGGAGGTTCAATGTCCAGACACTCCTGCCCTTGCCCCTGACACACGGAAGATATCTTCTGTGCAACAGCTCAACAACAATGGTGGCGACCAAACACCCAAGGCAGAGAGCCACCTTCCAATGCGACAGAGATTGCCTTGGAAGCCGAAAGTAAGTGAGTGGAGTCTGAACAAAAAGTAAAAGACTACATTTTGAGGTCAGAGAAAAGGACTTGGAGCAATTTCTGCAAAATGAAAGGTTAACTATTGGTAACCATCCATTTTGACTGACATGATATTGGTCATTTGCAGACAAAAATACTTTGGCTACAAGCTGCCCAACGACTCAGACACTCTGTTCGGCCTGCCTACACCTGTTCTCGGAAGTGTGGCTGCTTTTCGGCGCAATATATACACTTCTTTGGGAGATTTACAGGCAAAATCTTCTGCTTGATTTTTCTACACTCTACTCTCGATAAGCCACCACTTCTGGGGGCCAGTCTAATGTGGCGGCTTATCGAAACTTTAAAGCAATTGTGATGAATGGCTTTTTAGATAAAAGCGGAGGAAAACTACAACAACTTTCCGTTTTCACAGATTGAATATATTGAAGAGACTAGTACCGAAAAGCTTTACAAGAGAATGTTGCCGAATATGACTGAGTAAGTGCTCTGTCTCAAAAGACATCGAAAAGCTTGCTGAATGCAATTGGGCATAGCGGCGTTTGGTTGAAAAAGTTTCAAATAAAACTTTTTGAGATAAACGTCAACGCACCATGCGGCTGTACACCATAATTTACACAAAAGTTTGTTACGAGGAACATTTTTTATGCGGAAATACGGAACGATTAGAGGACAATTAGAAACAATTATAGGAAATACGGTATACAGTCAAACCTCGATATAACGAACCCCCGATATAACGAAACCCTCGATATAACGAACATTTTGCCTGGCCCTCAAGGGTTTGTTACACAGTCAAATCTTGATATAACGGACCCCCGATACAACGAAACCTTCGATATAACGAACATTTTAGCTGGTCCCCAGGGGTTCGTTATATCGAGGTTTGACTGTATTTGCTCTACACTTATTCCATTGACGGCCAAGCATCGCTGGAAACGCCTTTCATTTTCTGCGATTTTATCCTCTGTTCAAACCCACTAAAGCAGACTACGGTAAAAGAATATCATAGCTAAAAAAGAAATACACCTTCTTTCCAACTTTTTCTTTCATCTCGAGTTTCACTGCTTTGAAGTTGTTTGCCAGCCTCAAACTGTTTTGTCTGTCAGCACTTTGGCGTGAATTTCGCGTTCCCACTAATATCTTCTTTCAAAACTAATTACGCTTTTGCCTTCTTCAATGAACCGTTCTACGCTTTGAGCCTTCTTTTCGGCAGTATCAGCCATCTCTGCAAACAAAAAATTAGCTCAATTTTTAGAAGGGTAATTTGACGAAATTGTCAAAAAAAAATGGCCTCAAATTTTACTCCACTGTAAAATAAAAGATCAGAAATATGATTTTCAGAGTAATAATTGCTCTGCTCAAAGTAATTTTGGCTTCTCTTCCATCTTCAAAGGTTGATTTGTTTGCCCTGTTTCCTTTGTTTGTTTATACTCTGTATTTAGCCGAAAAGTGATGCAGTGACCATACTAGCAGATGTGTTGACTCCTGAGACAGACACCTATGAAATGCTTTCCAACTCCATCAATCTCGACATCTCTGCACACAACATTCTGGAGGAGACTGTTCGCGTAGCCATCGACATCAATAGACATAAAGAGGTTTTTCTTCAAAAAAGGCATGGAAAGCTAAACCTCGATTTAACGGCGTTCCCAAAAAGTTAGATCCACAGCTGGGTCTGACCATTTTTTTGGGGGGGGGGGGCGGTAAATCGAGGTTTGAATATATTTCCTAAACTGGCTACGTTTTCAGTTGATCATCAAAGCTTCTTCCGCCATCCTCATAACACTGCTAAAATTTTTCCGGCTCAACCACATCTATCAGGTTGATTTTCTAAAAAAAAAACGTAACTTTTATCTTGTTTTTAGTTTGAGAACTTTTCACAATATCTTGTCTTAGCCAATTGTATCCCGCTGATTCTCAAGTTCCTGGATCAAAATATTTGCCGCTACTTCCAGTCCAAACACGAATTGTCACCTTTCAATTACCCCAACTTTGCGCTCTACTATGTGAGGAATGGAAGTTAGTTGCTGACTTATTACTTATCCATTTCAAAATTAAAGAAGATATTTTTCAAACGTATTTTTTTCAAAAATGATGCATATTTCAAGACAAGACTAAAGTTCATTCTACGTTCCCCACCTAAAAACATGTATCCTACAGGCCTTAAAACACACAAAAAAGTATTTAAAACCGCTTTTTAGGAGGAGTTGCTATAATGAACTCCAGCCCAAAACAATCTTGGTGCGAAAAATTCGTGATAAATATTACACGCCTAAGCGAATAACAGAGTGATATAGTACTAAACATCGAACAACATAACCTTATTGGCCGGATACAATGAAAACTATAAATTTATTGGCCGAATCACTCAACACCACGACCCGTTCCAACAACTCTTTTCATTCAACAAACAACATTAATCAAAAAACAGGAAGAGAAAACAATTGTAGTTAAAAGACTAGAAATCACCCTTTCATTCAACTGAGACGAAAGAAGTCCACACCGAGATTGCTCTTTTCATCACTCCACATATTTTCGACAACAAATAAGACTGATCCATAGAAAGCATTCAACAAAAAGTTGATGTAAAAGAAAAAATGATTAAAGAGAGAATAAACAATCGACTAAAATGTTTAGTAAAGACTTGGCATTTGAAGAGTTGTCACCCTTTCTATGGAGAGACGGTCAAATGTTACTAGACAGCGTATTGCAGCCGCTGCTTTGAGATGCTTTCAAATAACTTGCTTTTTCTTGTTTCGTTTTACGGCGCGCAATCTTGTCTTCTTGAAAGTCTCAGCATCATCGATTTATTTGTCTTCAGGTTTCCTTGGCGGCAGGTTTGAAAGTATTGTGCATCACGACTCCTAAAATATATCTTAACAAAGAGGGTTGACATGCAATAAAAGTGCTAAAATTGCTAGATTTTTGCATTTTTCCCAAAAAAAGGAAAAGATTAAAAGCATTGTAAAAGATTCAAGTTCACTGCTCTCATTACATCCAGATCGGCGAGCTGAGTCTATTAAAAAAAAAGATCTTGTCAAACGACCCGTGGATATGGATAATTGAGCGTCACAAACGGACGGACAAAGTCATGTCAAATACTAAATAGATTCAAAACTCCAAGTACATTTGCAGATGAATACCCGGTGCTCACAGCCGACAATGTGGATGAAGCAGATACTGAGTCGCCGTCCTATTACCTCTGGAGGAACGTCTTCTCGTCCATTAACCTCATTCGAGTGCTAAACAAATTGACCAAGTGGAAGGTGAGTATGCCTTTTTATCGTGTAATCCCAAGCGTGTTCAGTAACTAAAATGTAATTTTCAAGCATGCGCGAACCATGATGTTAGTAGTGTTCAAATCGGCTCCTGTTTTAAAGAGGTGCATGCGGGCCAAACTGGTGGGTGGTGGTGGTTTGCTAGCTGAATCACTTTTGTTATATGACTGAAATATTATAGGGAATTTTCCAATTGTATGTGCTGAAACTTTTGAAGATGCAGGCCAGATATTTGGGCAGACAATGGCGTAAATCCAACATGGATATTATCTCTTCTATTTACCTCAAGGTGCGCCATAGACTCAATGACGACTGGGCATTTGCTAATGAGACACGCAGCAAATCGTAAGCATATGTGTTACACAATCAAAAATACAGTAGCGAACAAAAAACTTGCATCAAGCATATATTTTGCTCAAGTCTGATTTTAGCGTTTCACCGTTTATCGTTTTGTGATTGCACTTATTATAAAAATTAGCTGCATTGGCGCCTTTTTAGTTATTGGGTTTGCAAACCATGAATATGCCGTAAATCCTCGTCTCATCAACTCATGTCAACTTTTTTAAAAGTTTTTGGAGGGGGTCAAAAGTATTATTAAATACCGTAAAACCTCTTTTAATACCTCCGGGGGTATTATTTTTCAACCCTCTCCGGGAGGGGGGTATTATTAGAGGGGGGGTTATATTAGAGGGGGAGGTATTATTTTTCAACAGCCCTCCAGAGGGGGAGGGGTATTATTAGAGGGTGGTATTAAAAGAGGTTTTACGGTATACCATTTTTGGCTTTTTAACCCTTCTTAAAGAACAAATTATATTGACACATATGGATCTTTTCGCAATGAACAGAGTTTTCAAAACAATTTTATTATATCAAATTTCAAATACATTGGAATAATGTTTGGTTTCATAAGAACGCGCATTGATGGCCTCAATGCCCTTAGTCTCATTTACACCAAAAAATATTCAGATGGGATTTCCAAGTGGAAGAGGGTGAATTAGGTGTTGCTGTCAAGAAGTTCAATTCCCGTCGTTACCACCATCTTCTAGGTAAAATTTCGTTTAATCCCAACTGTTTTATTTTAACTATCCATCTGCAGAGCCAGCCATAGAAGCTGGAGTGGGTGGCATAGCTACTGGCGGTCTCTTCACAGGCAAGTCACACATCGACGACATGGACATGAAAGACTTCGAGCCGGTAGATACCTCCCTGCAATCGGTGCTCAGCTGGAAGCCCACGTTCAGTGAAAGATTTAAACGTAACTACGTAAAGTGGGTAGAGAACGAGGTTATCCAACATGAAACGGATTGGGACCTTCTCCTTCTGAACACCAAAGGAATTGCCGAGGACTGTTACTAGAACAAATAGCTAATAAAAAAACGCTGCCATCTCTGTAAAGTATTTGAAATCGTGTAAGAATATTAAAAATATGCAATATGTGTAACCTCGAACCACTTAGTTAAAGATGATGCCACTTAGGGTCCTATTGTCTTTTAGGAGGCCACATTTTTTATAAACATAAATTCGAAGGATAGTGGGCACATATGAAGCGCAAGGTCAAAAAACTCTTTGGCACCAGCGACTCTCTCGTCTCATCATATGTCCAAAAAACAGTCTTCCGTCAAAATTGTCGACTATAAGGATGGGATTATCTTACGACTTTTCTCGCGCAAATGTCGTATATGCCTAAGACTTCTTTGGAAAAAGTATCAAATACAGAAAAGCCATTTTTTACCTAATATAACTGTTTAATGCCAGACATTCACTTTACAAAAATCAAGAGTAAAATATCTGTTTGACTATAGACTTGGTTGATCAGGTTTCTGAAACAACGAATATCCCTTATTAAACAACAAGTATTCGCTGGAACAAAACCCGATCAACTCTTACACAAATCACTAGATTATTTAATTAATAAGAATTGAGAAGCCAATAGCATAACAATAGACCTCTTTGTACGTAAAGTAACATGGATTGCCTTGTCCGAAAGGAACATAAAGAAACACAAAGTGGTGCTTGCACTACTCCAGCCAATTTGTATAGTAATCTGATACGGCACCTCTGGTTATGCTTTTTCTTCTTTCCTTCTTCGGACGAGAATAGTGGGACAGATGGCTGGGAGAAGGCCATACCTGTCTTTTGTTCCATTTATACATGTTTGCTGCAATTGTGGTAAGTGCATATTGGGATAAGAGTTAGGAAACAAATGTTAACACTATTAGATTATTTGTGTTTATCGTCACAATTTTTGAGTTTTTTAGGCTCTTGAAGACTGGTAGTAATTGCTATTACATTACCAGTAATG
>BBSZ01013049.1:0-40976 GCA_000981365.1 Subanguina moxae | reverse complement strand
TATCACGCTTAGCTATAAGTGCGTGACCCACTGTTGATGCTCCCTTGTTAGTAATTATACCTTATTTCGTGGGTAAATCAGGTTGCGTTTGGAAAAAGGTTCCGCTTGTTTTCTTCTTGTCGATATTTCGAACTCGATGAAATGAATAGGCCTAAAGCTTCGCGTACAATGAGGCGACGGCGACTGGCGACCGGCGACTGGCGATTGGCTGTGGCGACGAACTGTGCGTGGCTGTGGGGACTGGCGACTCATTGTACGCACCAAATCTCTACAGCCAATCGCCAGTCGCCGTCGCCTCATTGTACGCGAGGCTTAACTCAGAATTTCACATGTTTTAATTGTTTGAAAATGTCATTTTGTGTAGATAAAATTTGTTTGGCTGACGTGGTTCTCTTGAAAATTTTGCAGACTAAAAAATAACTCCCCCTGCTCCATTAACTCCCCCTGCTCTAATAACTCCCCCCCTTAGAAGGCATCCGAAAAATAACTCCCCCGGGGGAGCTATTAGAGGAAATACGGTAAGTGGCAAAAACCACGAACTTTCTTCACATGAAATCTTTTCGTTTCCATTTAAGACAAAAAAGCAAACTATAAAAGTGGCTGAAGTGCACCCCCCTTGAAGTGCTCAATCTCGTATAGTCCTGAAAACGAGGGAGCGGATTCGAACTTGCTGACTGCGCCAATTGTTGTAACGAAAAAGTGGATAGCCAAACAACTGAGCCATGCATACTACTATTAACGCAAAAAACACCGTTTGTTATATTAGATGTTATACGAGACGGCATATAACAAATCCCGTGTGCGTTTCTTGTCTGCCACTTTCGAATCCCTTCCGTGTTCTCTTAGGTATGGAATGCCAAAAAAGGCTAAGGTTTCGCCCTGCTCAATGAGCCATTCAACGCATTTTGCTTTCTCTTGTGCTGATCAGACTGTTCCTAAGAAAGGGAAAGATTAAGTTTGCAGTAGTTATAATTTTTAACGGTAATTTTTAGAGAAACACAGGCTGAAATGGATGCAGCTGATGAAGCCGAATTTATGCGTCGTTTTAAAAACCTGTTTAACAGGAGACCAGAAGATAATGGTAAGCGTCGTCTAGGTGAGCACTAACTTTTTTATCACAACAACAAGAGCTCCAGATAATAATAGCAACTTAGGGCTGCCTAAGCGTGAAGTAACTTGTAAGTACTGCGATCACCCTCATTGCGCTTGCGACGAGTGTGAATTCTACCACATGGTTCTATGCGGACTTATTGATTGTGGAGTTGATTGTATGGTAGATGTGGTTAACTTTAATATGGATTCAGATGCTGAAGTATTGTCGTTTTAATGTTTCTGTTTTCGGAGTGCAAATACCAAAATATTGTCAGGAACTGCACAATGTAATCACTTTGGATGCGGATGAGGAACAATTGCTATGCAGTGATGGTCCATTGGCACCGGATGAAAACGAGTCGCTGTTGGCCGAGTCCAAATACAGAAGCAATATAATGAAGAAGAAGTTGTCAAAGGAGGGGGTGCGCGATGTACCGGATGCAACTAATTCTTTTATGGCTGAGGAGACTAAAAAACTGGCAAATTTTACAGCTTTTAAAGAAGTAAAAAAAGCTGTCAGAGAATCAGGTTGTGTAAAAGCTTCGGCCGCCTTTTTTACCAACTTTATGTTTGCAGCAGACGATGAGAAAGTAAACACGGAAATGATTTTTGGAGTGCCTGCTGGTGTTTTAGAGTCGTCTTCATTGTTTACTTTACATGAGGTTTTTTTAAGGGAATTGGTCTGTAAATATTTTAAATTTCACAGACTACTGAGATGTGTAAACAACTTTCTGATGCTCAATCTAATTGGGACACAGGACTGAATTGCCCTTTTACCTGTAAATGCGAACAAGAAGACTCTGAAGACGAAGAAAATTATTGTGAGTATAGCACCAAAAATTTGGTGGCACTGAATGACTAGTTTTAGACGACGCTTCTCATTTACCGTCATGTAAATCCTCTCAAAGCAAACAAAGACTGAACAGAACTATACCAAGGAAAAGTGTATTAATGAAAAGAGCGAAGTCTTCCACGGCAGTTGCGACTACCAAACTTACAAGTACAATGGATGGTCAGTGCTACATATCTGAAGATAAGAAAAGCGTGAGTTTCATTAAACTATGATAACATCATAGTTTTCGATTATCATGGAAAATATTGTTAGGTGGTGCATGTGGACAAGAAAGGAATTTGTGTGACTCAGATAACAAAAGCTAAAGCGACACCAAGGTATTTTTAGTTGCATTGTTGCGGTATGACACTCTCTTCATGATCACAATCTCACAAAGTCAGAGTCTTTAGAAAGTCTCAGTTTTTTTAAATTACATGTCATAAATACGCCAAATGAGGCGTGACAATAACTGATATATTATAGAATTGAGAAATCATTTATCTCATAAAAAAGAACTCGCTAAATAAGGATTGCGCCAATATAACATATTAGGATAAATACTTGTTTGGATTTAAAACTCTTTCGCCAAAAAACTCGTTTTCACAAAAGACATTTGGGCTAATATGTTTTCACTGGAAGTTTTTGTATTAGTTTCACTTCTTTTTTTCACCGCTTTCATGTTCAGATAATCTTCGTAATCTTCGCTTTTAGTGGTCGTAATACATAGTTTTTACTTTCATTTTTCTCAATGTCTCATTCGTAAGCTCAGCTCAAAAAAAAATCGGACTTCCCAAGCTGTACAAAACTGGTGGAATATTCAGCTATGTGGTTAAGTAGCTGAAATGCTTAATTTACATCCCAGTTTCTGACGTAGAAGATGCATTTCAAGCAATTCTCAGTGAAGCTCGAGGTTATTTTTCATTAGGGTTGAAAAAATGTGAGTGCATTAATTACTTTGAGAAAGTTAGGTATTTCTAACCTTTAAATTTATCTTCATTTATCTTCTTTTTAGACTTTGGTTGCTTCAGTAGATTTGTATCATGGCATACGTGGGCGTCCTCTTTATCCAAAGGAGCTGTGAAACTGCTTTAATTTGGTTGTAGAGTGCAAATCAAAGACGAACAATTCACTTTAAGTCTGGCACCGATCTCTGCAGGCGGGGATTCCACTGATAAAGGAAAAAAAACTAAAGTTTTGTAGATGGATGGGACATATTAAGAAGAAAAAGCAAGCAAAATTTATCTTATTGCGAACAGAAATTCAGCCAATGTCAAGCGCCAGTGAAAAGAGGCAAAACAATCGACGAAGACAAAAGGCTTCATACGAAAAAAACTCAATTCTCGAGTATTTTGCTTTTGACAGTTGTATCAAAAAATAGTCTGTTAAACTAAGAGGCGCCGCTGCGGCAAATACCGCATCAATCCTGACTGCTTTTTAAGTCTTTTTCTGCAATCTTACAACCTTACCACTTAATACATTTAGCTAATGTAGAGCACTTCCGGCTCACCGCGCCTCTAATGTATATTGTCTAAATCACTGTCGTGTTAATCAATCATGTATATGGGGCGCCCATCCTCCGCCCTGAATTCTCCGCCCGTGGTGTTGAGTCCCACCCGGTGTGATGAATCCTCCGCCCGTGGTGTTGGATCCTCGCCCATGGTGTCGAATGCCAGCCCGTTGTGATAATCCTTCGCCCTTGGCGTTGAATCCTTTGCCCGTAGTGTTGAGTCCCAGGCCGTTGTGATAAATACTCCGCCCGTTGTGAGAAATCCCCGCCCTTTGATCCCGATGATCCCCTGGCGATGATCCCCTCACACCCCCCCTTTCACCCATTTTTGACCCCTTACACCTCCTTTTGACGCCAATTACAACCCCCTTCGCTCCCTTTTGACGCCCCTTAAAAATCTCCTTCACTCCCTTCAGACGTCCCTTACAACCCCCTTTCATCCCCTTTTGACGCCCCTTACAACCCCCCTTTTGATCGTGGTTATACCCCCACAACAACACACGTCAATTCTGATTAGCTTATCGTTCTCAGCGTATCAAGTTTACCCACAAAAAGAAACAGTCATGAATGTAGAATTTTGAATTGCTCTCGCTACAACATTAATTCAAACTGTATGACATTTAAAACTTCCGAATTTTTTCACTTTTAGTACTCAACTTTGATCCGCCGCGCCCTTCTGAATTTTCAAGATTCAGCTTTGATCTTTTTTGTTCGATTGAAAATTACGCGCTACACAACGTTTATTAATCGCACATAAACTTCTGAGTGGGTCAAAAATCCAGGAAACCCCAAAAACAAAAATCTTAAAAAAAATTTCACACAAAAAAATTCTTCCACCAGGCAAAGTGAAAATTCCGCTTCGCCCATCTTGTACCTGGCTACCAACTTAGTCACAAACGCCACCTTCAGAAATAAAAAAAGATTGCAGGAACATACCTAAAAATACAATGTTTCACACAACGAAAGCAGCGCTTTGGCATAGGTAGACTAGAAGCGCTCCTGCGGCAAATGCCGCATCGTCGGCGCCGAGCTTGGCACTGAAAGACAAGATTAAAAATCTAAAACTGTACATGTCGAATCGAAACAATCAAGACGGCAAACTTTTTGAATTCCTCGCGAGACAACAAAAATTCAAACTATATGACATTTTGAATTTCCGAATTTTCCACTTTTTTGGCCAAATTTCAAACTTCCACATCCCTCTGAGGAAGCGTCATTTGCCGGAGATCTTTTCACCAATCGACGCAGAATCGCGAGCTACACAATAATGATTATGTTCACACGAATTTATTGTGCCACTCCTGACCCACTTTTTAATAAAAGAAATTTTTTTTCAAAATGACATAAAAAATTTTTTGGCCAAACTACCCCCCATTTTTTATTGCAGATTCCTCGAGCCAATAATCTGGTTAGTCTGAAAGGACATCAACAGAATTGGAAAAAAATGCCCGGAAGTGCCCTAAAATTTGGGTGTTTCGTACGGTAACAAACAGCGCTCAGGCCTGTATTTTGAAAAAAATTATCCTCCGCCTCCGGCTTAAAAATCTTTTTCCTCCGCCTCCGGTCTCCGGATTCAAAATTTTTTTCCCCGTATTAAAGTTAGTATTAAACAAGTGTTTGTCGTGATGCGTTATTTGGCAAAAATCCTTATTTGGCTAGTTGTCTTTTTATGAGATAATTGATTTCCCAGTTTTCTAATATATCAATTATCCGCGCGCCTCATTTAAAAGGTATTCGGCTGCTTCACTGCCAAAGACCTTAAGCAGACTTCTGGATGCAATACATGAGAAGCGTCTTAGAATACAATACTTTCTGAAGGTAGACTGGCTTAAGGGTTCCCAAACCATCTGGGAGTAGGTAAACCAAATAGAGGGTGATTAACCACCTAAGAGCATGGTGTAGAGAATCTTATGCTCTTTTTGCAGTATTTTCCGGACGCTCTATTCCCAGTGAATATTGATTAACAATGCGCAATCTTTCAGTCAATTTTTGGAGCTCTTTTCTAGGAAATCAGCTATTATGTACGGGAATTACAAAGCGATCATTGAAGAGTGTGTCACCTTGCGCAAGAGCTCGAAAATTATGAGAAAAAGTACATTTACTATCAGGGGGAGATTTATGCCGAAGCGTCAAAAAGCCTCGTCAAATGGTGCTGCAGGGTTGGTGGATAATCATGTTAGCAACGAGGATTCCGATGAAGTATCGGCTGGTGTGTTTTTATTCGTAAATGTTTCAAGTGACTATTTTATAAACAATGTCTTTTCAGATGAGAGCAGCGAGGTGAAGGCAGCAGACATTCAGCGAATTTCCGAAAAGATTGTTCAGGAAATAGAGCGATCTTTTGCGGCTGAAGGTGGTGTGCTTAACAGGAATATCAACAATGGTTCTGACAGGTGCGCGGATGGCAGGAATAAGGGCTGTTTTTCCAACTTCTTTAATCCTGGCTGTCGTAAGCTGATTGAAAGCCTTATGCGAAGACATAATTCTGATGTTGACACCAATAGTAGTGAGCATTCTCAAGCCTTCTTCTATCAAAGCTATTTTCAGATCAATCCATGGCGCGTGACGAGGAAGAAGACACTAGTGACTCTCGTTCAGTGGATTTGTCAGAGGAAGATGAGTGTCAGCATTATCATGATTCTTGTTCAACTCAAGTACTTTTTCAAATTTTTTGTCGGAGAAATTACAACTAATTTTATTTTAGAGCGGCGAAGAAGAAAATCGCGATAGGTATAGTCGTTGCGACTGGTTGGTTTTTTTTGGTACCTGCCTTGTATAGAGACCCAGAAGTTTGCAGTTGTTACTGCACGTATCTTTCTGGGGACATGCCATCTCGACATGATGGGAGACGAAATGAAGAAATACGCGAGAGGCTAAGAAAAGTTCTTAAAAAGAGGGAAAAGGTAGATAAGAATGAAGTCTATTGCGTTTAGTTAGGAGTCTTTAGCAATGGGACGCTGAAAGAGGGCATTCTTTAAGCTCAGAAGTTCGTGATCGTGTTTCTGAGGCTGAGACCAAAATGGAAGTTAAAAACGTGAAGCCTATCTGCCCTGTGTAATAATCTCATATAAATCAATTTATAGGAGCTCGTGGAGGAAAGATCCTTAGAAGAATTACTGCAATTTATCAATGAGAAAACGCCGACTGATACCCGGCTCACTTCTACTAAGGCCGCCAAGAAAGCTCGTCAAAAGCAAAGGAAACTGGTCATTTCCGTTTCAATGATTTTTTTTTTGTATTAACCATGTTGGTTTAAGGAAGAGAAGAAAAAAGCGGAAGAAGAAGAGCGTGCACGACAGGCGGCATTGGAAAAAGAGAAAGCTGAAAAGGAAGCTAAGCTGGCAGCTGAAAATGCTAGAAAGATCCAGGAAGAGAAATCAAAATCGAGAAATAAACACAAGCAAAAGCAACAAGGTAAGTCAATGTAGCTTTTTTGACGATCAACTTTCTTGCAGCAGAACTGGAGACGAAGGAAATTGCGGACAGAAAGTCTGTGGAATCTGCTGCGATTGATGAAGTCTCCAATGATAAAGATCAGATCACTTCGGCAAAGGCCGCCAACAAAGCTCGTCAGCGACAAAAAAAATTGGTTGGTCACTTTTGCATCAGGTTTTATTGTAAAATGAAGTTGCTTTACAGGACGACAAAAGAAAGCAAGATGATGAGCGTCAAAGGAAGGTAATAGAGGAACGCCAAAGACAGGAAGTAATCAAAAAAGAGAAAGTGGAGAAAGAAGCTCGCTTGCAAGAGGAAAAGCGAAAGCGAACCGAAGAACAAAAACAAGCAAAGCTGGAAAAAACTGAGAAGAAGAAAGTTGCAAGGGAAGAGAGCAAGAGAGCTGGGGGAACTGTAGGTTTTTTCTACTCGTATTATCATATCTTTAGTTTATTGACAACATAGTTTTCAGAAGATATTGCAGTCTAAAGGTCTTAAATTAGAATATGGAGATGGTAGTACGAAGAAAACAGGCGTGCAACAAGAAGTAACCGATGTATTGCTTGTTTCAAATCTGCCTATTGAAGTGCAAACACCTGCTGTGGATACTGATGTCCCAATAGAAGTTCCTAGTCAACTTATTACAGAACAGAGTGCTCCTCTCCTGCTCCATTCGGGTGTCGATGTCAGTGCCGTTCCTCCTTCATATGTGGATGCCTCTTCTTCCTACTTTTTGAGCAATGGTGCTAAATCTTTTGGTCAGCATTTGTTCAATCAGTTTGCTGTTACCCAGAAGGAACAGAATGAAGAGATACAGCATCTTCGTCAACACGCTTCTTGTAATTTATTCTGTCATGTTTTTTTCGTTTCTCTAAATTTAAATTTCAGTGATTGCCGTTGCAGCCGCCGCCAACGGGACACCTTTGCCGCCTTTGTCATCACTTTCTTTAGACCAGCAACAGCAGTATTTTGCTTGGATCAAGCAGTTGCAAATGGCTCAATTCTATTCCGTGCCATTGTCTTCAGCTCCTTCGACGACTGTTGTGCCTAATAATTTAATGAACTGCTCCAGTCCTTTGCTGAATCCCGGGTTTGTTGCGCCAGTGCATTCCACTTCTCTTCCGTGTATGATTTGCTTGAAAGTGTTTCTGTTTTTGAATCTTCTACGTCTCTTTTAGCAAGCCGTTATGGGGCTATTGGTGAAAAACTTCCTCAGCGTAAGACATTCAATCAATACGCAGCTTATGATCGCGAAACAAATCATATCCTTGGAATTTCTCAGCCATCTCTAGTCCAATTTGGTGGGTTGTCGTCAACTTCTACTGTGTCGTCTCCAACACCAAGCCATGTTCAACGTCCTTCTTCAGTGACTTCCAACATGGCAACAACTAATGCTGCTTTGATGAACCCAATTTTAAAGGAGGAAGCTGCTAGATTTTGTGCAATTGAGAATACCCTGTCGACTACGGCGATTTCAAACAATCAACCTTTCCAAGATCTTGATCGTGTCAATCTTGAAGTGTTGGACAGAAGTGGTCTGGCAGGACCACAACAACAGAATGCTGGTCATTTTTCTTCAGCATCATCCTTATTTGCTGAAAAGATGTGGGTGTTTTTCAACCAAAATTTTCTTTCTTTGCGTTAAGATTTTTTGGGCTTAGTGGTTGTGCTGCCGCTGGTTCCTCTTCGATTTGGTCCCACGATGATGATGCCAAGCGTTTCGTTGAACAAGAGGAATGTGCGATTTTTAAATTTAGTGAATGTTAGGAGTTAAAGAGGTGCGAGAATCCTTAAGGGATGCTTTGGAGTGAAGATTGTTCGAATTGTTTATTTTGCTGGATTCGTTCGTGTTTCACTACTGCTGCGCAGGATTTTCCTCTGTCTAGTTTTTAAATAAAATGTTGATAAAATATTTTTATTTGAAGACTTCAGTGTTACCTGTGTTTAACAAAGAAATATTTTATCGTTCGTCAACGTCGGGAATGTTCACGTGTTTAGTGGTTTTAGGTGATTGAAGTTAGGTAAGATGCAGTGTGATGACATTACATGGAATATGCTCAATAAGGGCTATTGTGCTTACAAAGTTGTGTAGGTCCTGTATTTTAAACCATGTTTTTACAGGTTATTTTTCCAGTACGAAGCCACAAAAATTCTGCCGAAATGAATTCAACCTTACGGGACTTTGCAATAGAGCTTCTTGTCCTTTAGCTAATTCCCAATACGCCACAGTTCGTGAAGAGAAGGGTGTTTTTTAGTTTTTTTGGAGGCATGCGCGGAATTATTTAAAGTATCTCAGGTGTTTGCTATCTCTATATGAAGGTTGTTGAGAGAAGCCACTTTCCAAGTCGCATGTGGGAAAAAGTGAAACTCAGCCGTAACATGACGGAGGCGGTTAAGCAAATAAGGTAGTTTGGAGCATATACAATTAATTTTTTACTAATTAAGCTGTTTTTAGCGAAAACCTTATTCACTGGAGCGAATTCGTCAGACAAAAGTGCAAAGCAAGGCTTGTTCGTATCCATCAGTATTTGATTCGGATGCGCAAGATGAAGCTTAGAGCTAGGTGGGCATTTTCGTATGCCAATTCACCTGATTTCGAACTTTATTTTAGACAACCAAAGATCATTACAATTCCGCGAAAAATCGAGCGTAGAGAAGTGCGCCGGGAGGAAAAAGCTCTTATTGCAGCAAAGCTTGACAATGCGATTGAAAAAGAATTGCTAAATCGTTTGAAGCAGGGCACTTACGGCGAGATCTACAACTTTAACCAGAAAGGTCGGTCCGTTTTAGGCTGAAACTTTTTTAACTTGCTTCTTGAATTTAGCATTTGACAAAGTACTTGATGAGCAGGATGAAGTCGAAGAAGAGATGGAATACGAGTACGAAATGGAAGTGAGACTCCTGTTATAAAATACGTTTCATCAAATATATTTATGCTACTGTTACAGGATCGAAACATCATGGAAAGACAATTTGTTGAGGATTTCGACGAATCTGACCAGGAAGATACCATCGAAGAAGCAGCTCATTAAGTCAATTTGTTGTAATTGTTATTTCGTTGGATGCCCACATTAAATAAAATTTTCTTGATTATCGCTTTCGGTTTTTTTGCTTCATGGACGTTTCGTAAATATTTGCAAATGCAAAGATTTGCGAGGCGTTTCGCAAATTTTTGCATTTTTAAATTTTGCCTTGGTCCCCCAAAGCTCATTTTTTTGCAAAAATATTTTTTCTCAGAATGTCTTTTAAACAACTCCTTTTTGATTTTTCGTTTCTCACGCCGATGCAAGCCACACACACACTTTTGAGCATACAAATAAGCCTTTAGGCTTCGGGTAGGCCAGCAAAAGTTAGAAGTTAACCAGCGTACACCTTGCTTCCTTTAGGTTTAGTAGTTCACACCATATTTCACACTAATAGTAGTAAGAAGTATAAAATTGAACATAGTTTTGTTAACTGCGGCCTACCGCAGAAAGTAGCAAAGTTTTAAAACACACAGTTTTAGAATGTGGCAAACTGGCCGTGGAGAAATAGGCTGTGAAAAAGGTGGCAAAGTAATCGTGGCGAACCGGCCGTAAGCCAAAAATTAGCTCAGAAGCTGTCTCACAGTCAATATGAGAAAAAAAATTGTAAAAAATGAGCTTAGGGCACCAAGGCAAAATTTATAAAATTTAAAAATGCAAAAATTTGCGTTATGACGCTAAATAAATTTGACCATAAACGGCTTAACCGCACGAATCCACTCGAAAGTTCTATTCTGATAGCTTTTTCGTCAAACCTTTACCATTTCGTTTACAAACCACAATTGTGTAGTACTTGTGACCATTAATCCTTTCATACGGGTTTCTGCATAGAGTGACAAACGGATACTTTATCTGTTGCAAAGCAGAGAAAACAAAACAATACTGCATAATGGATCATTACTCAACCCGAAAAGATCAGCATACACCTCGAAATTTAACGACCTTGAGATGCTGGAATAAAGTCAGGACTATCTTCACCGCTATATCCACGGCATTGATTGGCGAAAGGCCCACCACACACCGGTGAATCTTTCTGCTTCCTGGTAGCATCAGAACCAAAAACTTTCCTGGTCCCACCATCATCGCATGGTGTCAGATTCTCAGTCAAATCTACAGGCAATTGTCTTGCGATAGCATGCCGAACAGGATCTGACACCTTTTGCTTTTTAACATCCACATCGTCAGCATCACCTTCATGATCTTGAGCAAAGTTTGGATCCAAAGGTGTGACCGAATCAAACGAAAAGTTACAACTGATATCCACTCCATTATCTCCTAAGAGTTCAACAAGTTAAACTTGGAAAAGTTAAGGAGATAATATACTATTTCCTCGAAGTCTGAGAGGTTCGTTATTTCTTTTCCTTTTCTGAGTAAGCTCACGAGGTGTAGGAGCAGGTACCACTGGCATAGAAAGAGAAGGTCTCACGAATCCTGTTTCAGCCAAACGTCCTATAAAATGAGCCCTTTATACGGACACCCAAAAAGTTCGTTCCACAGTTGGGTCCGACCATTTTTCAACCTCAAAATTTGACATCATTTGCTAATTTTTTTATGTTAATGTTTTTAAGGCAAAAATCGTGAGGATTCTGAATTTGTCAGTCGTTTTTCAAAAATACAGCATTATTGCCTTCAAAAATCCAACTCTCGATTTAACGGACTCACTTTTTTTAAAAAGTGTCCGTTAAATCAAAAGCCGGATTTTTTAAAAAGCAATAACGTTGGCTTTTTGAAAAACGACTGGCAAATTCAGAATCCTCACAACTTTTTGTCTTAAAGACATTCACATAAACAAAAGCCGTCAAAATTTGAGGTAAAAAGTGGTCGGACCCAACTGTGGAACGAACTTTTTGGGCGTCCGCTAAATCGAGCATTGACTGCATAATAAAATATCCCAAAAACCTTTTTGACATGTAGACGCGTTTGGAAAGAAATTCGCCACATCGCTTTTGCCAACGTCAGATTCAAGTTCATCAGCCACATGGTATCTTTCTCCATTGTTTCCATCATCATCACTGTCCTCTTCTTCTACCGGTCTTTGCCTTGCTTGCTTGTTTTGTTTGATGACCTTTTTGAGTAGCTCTTGAATTTCTAAGTCATAGCCCCCCATACAGCACTAAAATAGCAAAGAGATTATTTTAGCTCAGTAAGCAAGGAAAACATTTATCGGCACCTGGTGACCTGGTTCAAACTCTCTTTCCTTGTCGGCCAGATCCAAACTTCGATTCTCGAACAACTATAAAGAGTTTAATAATTAAAAAGTAAGGGCGGGGTGCGCTGCTTCAGTCAAAAGTTAAAAAATACTCACCGGCTGCTTTCCCGAGTCCAATTTTTTGACTAACGAAAGACACGAATCATCTCCGTTAAAATATTCGTCGAACTTGTAGATCAGAAAACCATCACATTCCCATTTCTTAAACTTCCTAGTCGAGGCACGAGAATACATCACTTGATAAATTTTCTCTGTAGTTCGGAATGGTAAGGGTTTCGCCGTTCTGTTCATAGTGCACTAAAGTCTAAGAGAATACCATTAGTAAAATAAATGAAATAATATTCTCGAGATAATATTGGACCCGTAGTAAGAACCGAATTAGCAATTAGAATCTAGCAAGTGGCATTCTAAATGCTAAATTCTAATTTCTAGAAAAATTAGTGGTAGTAAATAGTACAGGCTAAATTCTAACTTTAAAGTAGTAACTAAATATTTAAAAGTTTGGTAGTAAATATAATTAGTCACTAAAAATTAGAATCTACTTTATTTACTGTCTACTTTTAGTAGTAAATACCAATACTAAATACCACTTTTGGTAGTAAATACTATTTATTTACTAAATAGACACACTAAATGCCACTTTTTCCTAATAAAAAAGTGGGGCGGTGGGGGGCAGCCTAAATTTATTCAACATTTAGACTTAATTTTAGACACATTTTTCACATGTTTTTTTCTAGAGTTGGTACACTTTTTATATTTACATGTCTATACCAATTTTCCACTCTTTCACGCTATTCATATAGTTTTTGCATTTTGATTCAAAATTTTTATGAAAAACACCTGTTTTCGAAACATGTCATTTTCGAACAATTTCTCATATACAGTCGAACCCCGCTATAACGGACCCCTCCATAACGGAAACTCCGCTATAACAGAATTTTTTTTCGGTCCCTTGAATTCCGTTATAGCGGGGTTCGACTGTAACATTAATGAGTCATTCTTCCATAAAATATGGAAAATATGGAATTTTTTTTCGCGTTTTTTAATCAGAAACCGCCACAAAACGTGTTTTTATATCGTATTTAAGCCCAAAAAAGTCTTAGAAAAAATATGGAAATCCATATAAATCCGCTCTCTATTAATGACATAATTGGTTTTTTGTATTTTTTTGCGCCTTTTTGTCATCTCTAAAGTCCGCTTTGGTAATTGATACTATGTTGTGTTGCTCAAAAGCAGCAAAAATACTCGTTAAAACCACGTCACTTAGCAAAGCTGGTAGGGTTGTCGACAGGGCTGTCATGCGAGTTAGTTAACAAAGAAATTTTGACTCTACCGGATAATATCTTAGAAAGCGGCCTCTTAATTGTCTTAATCGAATAGAGTCGAAATTTTAATTTAAACGAAAAAATCCTGAAGCCACAGCTTTTAGAGATAGACGGTATGCCAAGATGCTACAAGAAATCCAGACAACTTTTTGATAAGCCAAAAAAAATTTCAGTTACACAGCTTTATAGCTGTCTAGCAAAACCGCTTTTTTGCTAGATAAAAAGGGCCACTTTCCAAGTCCTGTGATTTCTTTTTGCTAAAGACTTTCTAAATTGTATTTCTTAGCTACTTTATCTAGACAGATGTGTGGCAAATCTGCCTCGCCAACATGATACCCTATTAAAAAGCTTACAGAGAACATCAAATCAAATTACATAAATAATCAGGCGAACCCCTAAATCATCCAAATTATTGTAAAAGCCTCCAAAATATCTAAAAACCCCCAAACTAGCCAAACCAGTTAACGCTTCATTTTATCACTTGCACCTAGAATTCTGCTTGATGTCTTTACCTCTATTATATATTATACAGAAAAGAACCAGATGCAAAGAAAATTATAATGCTTTGTTCGATTACTTTTTCAGTTATTACGACCATTTAAATTTTAAATCTCAGTGCCTTCCATGGTTCGCAAAATCTACAAATTTGTAGAAAGCTATTAAATTGTTATTGAAAGCTATAAAAATCCTTGGCGTCTTGTTCAAGAAAAAATCTCCAAAAGATCTACAGTAGCGGAAAAAAGTCTTTGCCCAAGCACATTTTTTGTTTATTTATGCCTGTATTAGAAATATTGATGAAGAAGTCCGTCTGTAGTATCTTTTGGCAAATTACGTACACGAATAATGTAAAAAAGGTTAGGTTGAGCAGTATCGGAGAAAAAATGGCGTTGAGCACCACTAAATGATTTGAAAATCCAAATGAGTTGACGGTTTTTTTCAGTCAGGAGTCCAGTACCTAAAAAGAGATGAGAATGCGATATCACTGATTTTAGCATTTAATCGGCTGTATTAGAAATATTTCTTTTTGCGGGAAGGAGGGGGTATATTGTGTTTGGGACTAGAGTCAAAACACATAATTTGACAGGAGATTTTAATATGAGCCAAAAAAATTATAATCAAAAAGGGATTCTTTTCGGTTATTCGGGGCACCTTTCAAAATTGCGATGAATTTATTCCTTTTCCTTCCATATCTTGCATTCTTTTTATTTTTAGCTGCCATCAACTTTCGTGATCTGCCTTGAAGTAAAGAAACAAGCATCGCATTCCTCCAAGAGCGTGGGTTGCTTCCGAGTGCTATGATTTGCAAAAAAAAAAAAGAAACAGGCTAATAAAACTTTACAGCAAAATTTTGCATTTTAAATACGTTTTCCTGCCTTTACACTGTTCCTAATGTTTTTGACAGTCATTTTGTTGAGGTAATGGAAGCTCAAATTGCTGAATGGTGCAAAAAAGCTGGAGAAGGAGTCACTTATGAATTTGAACAGGTTGAATTGAGGCACTGATGCACGAAAATTAAAACAAGAATAAAAGAAAAAGGATCTGAAATTTCAAATCCTTGGCATTATATAAGATTTTGTAACATCTATGTTACGCCAACCCTCAAACGTCTACGCACCAACACGACTTCAAACTGAAATCAGTAAAAAAAAATATTGTCTTATTTTCCTTTTTTATTAATCAAAAAGTCGAGTGACAAAGACACTAATTAAGACGAGTACAGAAAAAACAAATGATATAGAACAAAAAATGAGTTGTAAAGAGTTACAATCCTGATTTGTTCTGCCTAGAAATAGAAGTTGCAGTTGTGTCTGTTCAACCTAAAAAAACCATTATTAAAAAAAAAGTATTACATGCGTCTATCACAGAGCCATTTTGGTAAAGTCAACCCTCGATAACTCGGCGGCCCAAGGGACCAAGCTCAGTACAGGCTATTAAGGGCCATTTTTTGATAAAACCGCTTCTAGAAACCAGTCCGTGAATGCCCAATTACTGATAGTGCCAATTTATTGAGGTTAAGATATATAGAGGGCTGACTGTATTTTTTTACTTTGAAAAAATACTACTTTTCATTAGTTAAGGTGTACAAATAATTCTCGAATCAATCGGAGAGAATTAGAAAAAGACAAGGATAACTTATTGCAAAGACTTTGCAACAATTCTTAGAAACGATATAATATCCCAAATAAACAATACTATTAAAACTTGTTATTGACATGAATGGCGAAGTTGAGAAGTAGAATGATGTGAACTGGAGTGAAGTACATCAGGCTAACGATTTCTCTTTGTGTCATGCTTTGCAATTAGATGATAACCACGTCAAACCTTCATACAGTCCATCACCTGCCGTTGCACAAGAGGGTTGCACATACCTAAAAATAAAATTTGTTGACTTAGGAGCATCGAAGACGAGCATTCTCGCTCTCGCAAATAGTCCCTATCTAAATGGCCGTCAAAACTGCCAATAGCAGTTTATAGATAATAAGCAATATCACGTATTCTCTATTAATACCATCTTTTTTCGTCACCAAGGTCGGTGTTCAACGAGCTTGTACGGCTCAACCAATAAGTTGGTGCTGACAAACAAACTCAAATGTGCAGTGGCGGAAAATTACTTAAGGACGCTAGTAAATATTTCAAAAAGCCGAGTTTTTTAGAAAATTTTGCATTGTGCAGAACAAAGCAAATATACCATTTGAAAACTTGTCCAATCCACTACAAAATAGCAAAACAGCAGTTTTGTGGCGATCACTCTGAAAGATTTGTTATCTGTATACATAAAGACGACACACAAGGCAAAGTAAAATACCTCCGAAGTACGATGCATTACACGATCCATTCTCTGCGTTTTCTTCCGGCAACGAATACACTTCTTATCCGATACAGTTCCTCTGGCTTTCACATATTGAAGAGCCTGGAAGACGGGAGATTTTGAAGGATTTACTATGCTAGCGATTTCACGTACAAATTTTCCCTCTGAACGCAGACGCATGATTTTTTGACGTTGGGCAGGCTTTGCGTTTGATTTCTTGCTAATTTATAAACAAATACCACTAAATAGCGAACAGACAGTACTAAAAGCAGCACGAGCTCCTTAAGTAATTTTCCGCCACTGTAGCTGACAATCAAATGTAACTGAAATGTAGCTGACATCCGGAGCTACATTTTTGAGTATGATGTTAGCATACAATTGTCGCTTAAGTCGTAAAATCTCGTTGACCACCTATCTTTCTGGCGAGAGAAAGACGGTATTAATAGAGATTATGCGGCAAGTCTAATCTACCAATTCCTGTCACGAAGACGCATAAGGCCTAGTTTGTCCTGTATTTCGTTGGGCTTCATGGCTGAAATAATTATATAGGATTATTAGTTGCTGTAAAGTTTTTTAATTAATACCATTTGGCAGATCCTGCTTGTTAGCAAAGACGAGAATAATTGCGTCCTAAAATATTAGATCACTTTTTAAGTATCTACTCCAATAAAATTCCTAATTATTTATCCACCAGCTGAGACTTAGTGTCTATCCTGTTTCACCTATGTTTAGTAATTTACGGCTAACCTACGCAGGCCTACCTTAAGCCTAAAGCTTAGTTGTATGACTAAATGTAGCACCTGGGCCTGTACTCACCCTGTCAGAAAATACTATACAATGATTTTAGTGATGATAAAATTTCACCTTCATCTCGCGATCGTTGATTATCCTGTGTAATTCTTGTCTGGCTTCATCCACCCGAGCCCTATCGGCTGCGTCTAACACGAAAATGAGAGCTTGAGTGCCTGTATAGTAATGCCGCCAAAGAGGTCGTATCTTGTCCTGCCCACCAACATCCCATACGTTGAATTTGATGTTTTTGTATGTCACTGTTTCAACATTGAAGCCTACTGTCGGAATGGACTTGATGGATTGACCGAGCTAATTTAAGGAAATACATGTTATTTTTGATCTCCAACAAAACCAACCTTTAACCTATAGAGAATACCTAAAAAAATTATTTGCTAAAAACTTATATATCTAAAAAATGCAGCTAATATAACTGGTCGTCTCGATATAGTGTTCACCCTGAGGACTGACCCTAACTATACATTATATAGAGATGCACACTGGGTTAAACACCGTATAACCTCTATTAATCCTCCCTCCTATCTCGTCATGACGATCGGTGGTCAACGATTTTTTATGGCTCGTTTTGCACCATAAAAACTCTTTTCCCACCCCTTCACTGCTGCAAGGAGTGAAAAGTTGTGTGGATTTTCTCAAAAAGTGTCTGACAAAGATCAAAGAAATCAGGATAGATGATGGTAGAAACAAACCGTCAAATAGTGGGTGTGGAACAATGGGATTTACCTGTAAGTAGAAAAACAAATAAATTAATTTTTCCGCTGTTTGATAAGCTGAAGACGGCTAAAGTATCTTCTATCGCATGTTCCCAAAAAGGTATTTTGATCACTTTTTCGAGTTTTTTTAGTCGTTATTCTCTTAGAAAACATGTCTTTAGGTGGCGGACGGACATTCTTCAAAAAAATTTTTTGACCAAAATTGGACTTTTTGTCTTGGTTCCTTAAGATAAACTAACCAGAAAAGGTCCAGAAAAGATACTACTGAGTTTGCTTTCAGGTATGCCAGAGAATGAATTCTCGATAATTATCTCAAATCTATTTGCCAATTTTGATAGAAGGAAGTCCTTATATCTCTATATCTACCATTGTGATATATTGTGAAAGAAAAATCGATTGGAAAAGCTGTTGGGAAAAGGCAAAACCACGCAGTCTTCAAAATATGGTACCCTAGACTTTGATGGCCCACCCTTCCTTTTGTTTTCTCCAAGTAACTTTTCTGAAGTTTTCAAGCTAAAAACCCGTTTATCTTGTATCTCAGAAGTTTTTCTACAAGTTTTGAGCAATAAAACCTAGGGGAAACGGAAATATGCACGTTGTCAAGCAGCTTGATTTCAAAAATGGACAGGTTGAAAAATGGTGGTTTGGTGATTAGGACCCTGGAAATCTCATGGGCTCATTTTGAAGAGCAGTTCACGGCGGTCACGTTGATACATCACAAGTGTAACTGGAATGTAAAAATGAGAGATTTTGGATGGTTTGAATATAGTACCCTTTTTGGCAAATGGTCGAACATTTGAAACGAATTTTCGGTTTACAAATGTGGCCCTTTTTGAAAAACGGTTTGCATATTCTGATTCTCCGTTAAATTCCGCACCAGAACCTGCAGGTCTTACCGTCGGGGATTTCCGTGTTAATAGAGGTTATACGGTAAAGAGAGTTTTTAGAACACCAAAAAGTCAGAAAATTTTTGAGAAATCAGAAGGTCTGAGAACTCTACATTTAACACCACTTCTAAACCCCCCCCCCTTTCCGAGATTAAAAATAGAATTTTGCGAAAAAATTTTTTAGCAAATATCTGTGAAAATAGATATCAAAAAAGCCCTGCGCAGAAAAACGTCTAGTACTACCGCGAATTTAAAATTTTTAGGCGCTTTCGGTGCCATAAAAGTCGAATAATAAGCGCCACTCCCTCCCTCTAATAAACGCTTCCTCTAGAGGTTGATTGAAAAATAAACGCCCGGGGCACTTATTAGAGGAAATACGGTATTTTTTGGTATATAAAATGCTTAGGAACCACCAATAAAATATAGGTCATAATAATTGATAAACCGTTAGTTGGTAGTTCAACTGACATACTTGTTTTTCCTGCAGCATCCAGTCCAAGCATCAAGATACGCATCTCCTTCTTCCCAAATATTTTCGACAAAAGCTTCCCCATTCTGAAAGCCAGTGAAGAAACGTGATTGTAATTCACTAAATCACTTTGTAGTCTTTTAAATAACGGCTCTATAAATTGCCTGCAATCTAATCAAAGTTAAGCCCGACACATCACCAAAAGTTTGGCAACTTTTCTGGAAAAACCACCACAAAAATAAATTTCATAAATCCAATATACACGATCGCTACAAAGTCTCCAGCAAGCTGACAGAAAAAGTGATTCGTCATCACTTCGTTTAAAGAGAAAAATAGAAAAAGACAAGTGGAGTGAGTATTAGAGCGAAGAATATGGGATGCAGAATAGTAAATAATCCGTTCAACTGTTCTACCCCCACTTTCCAACCTACTTTTTGTAGGCGAGCCAAATACTTACACGAACTTCCAAAAGCTTTAGGAAAACGAAAAAACAATTGGTTTATGAATCAAAGTAGAAAAAATTGGCCTATCATTTTAACTGTCTGCTCATGCTGCTTGGAGTCGACATCAACCTGCATTAATCAACCAGTATTCTAATCAGAGAAGAACACCCATCTCTTTTCATACTATTAAAGCTACCAAAAGTAGGTTAGTGAAAACCGGATGAACGAAGAATATCGAAATCAATAATCAAAATAATTGTCGAACGCACCATTTCTCTATGGCAATGTGCCACAAAAATAAAATAAGCCTTTGGCGTTCTCGTCTTTTAAATCAGTTTTATTCAAAGTTTGTTGGCTATAATAAAGAGAAAAAAACGCTTCATTGTGTGAGTATTTGCGGTTTAACTATGTTTCCTTGTGGCGTTGTTGAGCGATCGGCTTGAAAATTTCGATCCGAGTGCTCGGCTGGACAACTCTAAATCCTAAAGTTGTGAATTAATCAATTGACTGAAAATATTTATTGGCTAATCGATTGATGGATAGCACTTTTGACTCTGCTGGATTGTACTACCCCCTTCCCCAAAGGTTTATTTGTGGAGGGAAGGTGTATAGTACAGTGTAGTAGCGCACTTTTTTGCCTGTCAAATACTCTTTTCTGGCTGTAAATTTTTTTAATGTTATTTACTATGATTTTTTTTGCAATTTTAAAAAGAAGGATGTGAGAGAAATTTACCCGTCGTCTCCGTGAAGGGGCGACGGGTAAAGGGCGAGATATAACCGAGTAGCAATCATTGGGGGGATAACCAAGTAGAGTCGAGAAAAATGATCACCTATTCATGGCCAAAAAATCATAGCGCGTTGAGAAAACGGCCGCCGCAAAATCATGTCCGTCTCCGTGAAACTGTTGAGACTCGCGATCGTTTGTGATTTTTTGGCGAACGGAGAACGACACTTACCCAACCTTTTGTTCATTGCATATAGCAATTTAATGATTCGAAAAAACCTGGTCAAACAACTTGCGGGACACACGCCGCTGTGAAAGCAGACGGGGATGAACAAACCAAGTCATACCAAATACTGCACAGAGATTAATGTATCTTCTATTAAACAGACATGCTCACTTAATAGGATATGCATGGTATCTGCCGCTTTGTAGGTTTTTCACAGCAAGTCATGTCTAATTAGAAGGTTAAGATTTTTTTTTGTGAAAAAACCAATCAAGATAAGTTCATCAAAATTTTCGGTCGGAGAAGGGTATTTTATGAGCATATGAAAGGTGCAACGCGACATTTGCGCACCACCGCAAAAAGGAAAAAAACAAGGTTCATGTTTTGGTAGTCAACACTTTGAACATAGTTGGGGCTTACCGCATAAGAAATCTCTGGTATGCATTTAGGTTTATAGCTGCCGAACTTTCATTTAAGCGATGTTACGAAAAACTGAAAAATACCCGTAAAACGGCAATTTACCCCTATCAAACCTTCTTTTGAGCACTAACAAGTGCAGAAAAAAGGTTTTCAGAGCCTGAAAGTAGGAAACAATTTACAACAAGTGGACATCCACTTGGCTTGGTCAGTGTATGGATAAACACCTAAACTCGTGAATGTTCATATAAAAAAATTCCATTGACATTCAAAACAACATTTAGACAGCCATCTAAAGCTGGCCATCTCAATGTGCCAGTTGAACTAAAAAAATACCCCATTGGGAAGAGCTTAAGTATGTTTACGAACACTGGGAACGGGAACCCTAGTCAGCTCTAGAACAGCACCCAGTCTGTTCTAGAGTCTATTTTTTTCAATAGGCAAAAAGAGCTCAGAAGTTATCCATACTCCTGTATACTGCGTTCAAAAACTGTTCGTGCCGTTTTTACGCTTACTTTTTATGCGCTTCATACAAGAGTCATTGCTTTAAACAGTAACGTATAGCACCCAAATGTCCTTTGGTGCGCAAGGGTCGTGTAACCGAAGATACCGTGTATTGAGTTAAACAACTATATTATTTCCCTTTAAGTTGTTTCATTCCAGTATTTGAGATTTGAATAGCTTTTTAGCATATTTGGACAATGGTAATTGTTTTGTAAGCTTGAGTTGAAATCTATTATTGTGATTTCAGGTGTCGTTAACATCCAAAGTTGAGACGGGTCATCGGGATATTGTGGTAATTTTTGACTTTAGAAGGAGATTGCTTCTTATCACAAATGTATTAAGCACGATGCGCAGATGAACTTTCATGGAACTCGTTTGGCGACATGCTCTTCGGATCACTTGGTTAAGATTTTCGAGATTAAACCGAATGGGCAGAGTTTTCCTATGGCAGAATTATCTGGGTTTGAATTGACTGATGCAATTTATTTGATTACCTATTTTATTTAAGGCATGATGGGCCTGGTGAGCTTAATTTTTTACTTTTCATCTAGGTGTTTAAATATTATTGAAAAATTAAGTGTGGCAGGTCAATTGGGCACATCCGAAATTTGGCACGGTTTTAGCCTCTTGCTCGCATGATAGGTTCTTTTTTCTGGCTTTTTGACCGCCAAACTGTCTAATTCATTTCCAGGAAGGCTATAGTATGGAAAGAAGTGAACGGCAAATGGCAGAAGTCCTATGAATACAATCAGCATGAAGCCAGTGTTAATTCTATCAGCTGGGCGCCACCTGAATATGACTTGATATTCGCATGTTGTTCTACGGATTGCTCTGTCTCGATAATCAGCTGGATGGGTGATGTATGGAAACCTATTAAGATTCCCAAAGCCCATGAAGAAGTAAGTTCTTCAGTGCACTTTACTTTATGATTTCTTGCCTCTAAATTGTTTGCTCATTTAGGGTTGCAATGCCGTTAGTTGGGCTCCAGCGAAGCGAACAAAATCGCTAGGTATTTGTTCTTCCATTCGATGTTTTGTTGTAAGCTCTGCTGATTTATGGCTTCAGTTGATCCAGTCGAGCAAATAGATCCTAAGCGAATTGTATCTGGTGGGAATGATCGACTGGTAAAGGTTTGGAAGTGAGTTTAAGTTCTTTTCTGAATGTTTTAAAGGTATTTGGTGTATTGTAGAGAAGAAACACCGGACAGTTGGGTGCTTGAAGCAGAACTTGAAGGGCATGAGGATTGGATTAGAGATGTCGCCTGGGCTCCGGTTGAGTCATTGTCTGTGAGCACCATTGCCTCTTGTGGAATGGTAATATTTTTGCTGGAGAACCGAAGTGCGACTATTATTTTGGGTTTTAGGATGGGCGCGTTATAATCTGGAGGTGCACAAACCTCAATGAGAAGAAGTGGACGAGCCGTGTGTTGAGAAAATTCGATGAAGTTCTTTGGCATGTTAGCTGGTCTCTTTGTGCTACTGTCCTAGCCGTCTCTGGAGCGGACAATAAGGTTTAACTTAATATATTTTGATATTTTATTCTATATCGCAAAAGTTTAGGTTAGCTTATTCCAAGAACGCTTGCCAAATCAGTGGATGCGAATTTCTGAACCAGATGAAGACAAATGAACTGTGATTCTTATTGAACTCTCTATTAAATTCATTTTATTTATCAGTTTAAACAATGGGGCTAGACTTCTTATCCGTTGTTCTTGTTTTTAATGTTGCAATAAAGCTTATTTTGGCAGTTATACATGTCTCGCCAAAATGGAAAGTTTTATGTGTAGTTTAACGAGGAGCGGCGTGCAAATGACTGTGTGTGTACATATCCACAACTTTCTGTTTTAACCGGAGTAGTTTTTTCATATCCAGAGACTCATTGAATATTGGCACCCATGATTCATCTGATATTTCCAAGTTCAGTGCGTCAAACGTCATTGAAATCACCAACACTGCAACTGTCTTCGGCCTATGATCAATGATAAGCTCAGGTTGCACGTAGAGGTCTTGAAGGAACATGGCGACTACCTTATCCAGATTTGGATTTTGCTCGAATTGCACTGGGAACCAATCGCGTAAAATTGCTAGCATCAGAATGACATCCTCAAATAAGTTTCGTATTCCTTAGTTTCTTATGATTTTATTTACCTGATGTGGATGCTCGAAATTAAAACGAAAGCGTAGAAACCGAAGAGTAACCAGTTCCATTTCAATAATCCCGTCTCTAATGGCATAAGATAAATCACCGATCTCTAGCGCAGATTTGTTTGGATGAAGGAGGCTCAATAGGCTAGTCAGTTAGAGAAAAGCCACGTCCCATAGTAATTTAAGGGGAGAACAAACCGGTAGGAAACATTGATGACATCTCTAGTGGTGATCTTTGGATCATTGGTCACTTTGCCAGCTAGCAACAGACATGAAGTAGCCATAGTCTACAAACAAACATTTCAAATTTTGTCAAATAATCATTGAATGGGTTCGCCTACATGCAAGCAGAGTTCCTCTGGAAATTTCCTTTCAATAACTTTGTAGCAGTATACAACGGCATAACCAATCGTCAAACTTTTAGATTTGAGACGAATACCTAAATATAGCATTAAATTCACTTCGAACAAGAAAATAATAATATTACCTAGTTGTATGATGTATTCGTATAATTTCCGATGCTTGGTATGTGCTGACATATTAATGACAGATCTCTCTAAGTAAAATAGAGGTGCGTAAACGGGCTGCACACCATAATTTACGCGAAAATTTGTTACGAGGAACACTTGTTACTTTTTGTCACTTTGTTACGACACAAAAATTTACATATACTCATTTACAGTTCTCATTTTTCAAAGTATTTTTTGTGGGCACCCGAGGCACCCTAGCAGGCAAATAGACTTCAAGAATCCAAATCTGAAAACCGAATTTCAAGAAGAGACTTGATTGCTGAGATATAATCAAAACTAGGAGAAAAAAGGATAAAGACCAAGTTTGCGTCTGGCTATGATCATATCTCAGCAGCCAGCCTATTCTTGAAATTCTGTTTCCAGATTCGGATTCCTGAGGTTTTTTTCCTACCAGGGTGCCTCAAAATAAAGAAATCCTTTCAAAAATAAGTACTTTAAATGAGTATATGTAAATTTTTGTGGCGTAACAAAGTGATCGCGCAACAAATGTTCCTCGTGACAAACCTTCGCGTAAATTATGGTGTATAGCCGTACAAACGCGTATTCGTTTGACTTGTTTTGTGACATTTTCCGCCAATTCAAGTTTTAAAATATCTGATTTCGGCCGCTTCGTGGTCGAAAGACACTAAGCAGAGTCCTAAGCATAATTTAAGTTTTCAAGACTTATTTTTGACGTAGAATCCAGCGTTTCCAATAATTAGAAGCAGAATGAAAGATAGAAAAAAGTTGAAATTTTTAAAAGCAGAATTTGTTTCTGACTTTCATTCTGCATTTGAATGCCCACTTTTTGATATCAGAAAGTAGGCATTCAAATGCAGAATGAAAGTCAGAAACAAATTCTTCTTTTGAAAATTTCAAATTTTTTCTACCTTTCATTCTGCTTCCAATTATTGGAAACACTGTTAGAATCCAAAAAAAAAAAGCATTAGGATTTAAAATTTTTTGAAAAAAGTTAACGTTTGCAAGTTTCCACACAATAAAAAATGTTTAAAATGGCGCAATGTCACAAAACAAATCCAACGCCCCTAGGCCTAAAATAGCCAGACAATTTTAATTTCAATGATTTTTTTCATCTTATCTAATTTTTATGGAGATATCTTGGAGTTCATCCCTTTTATGTTTTGCTATTTTCATGAGTAATGACCTTTATTTATTATTAAATAAGAAAGTAAGCGCACGGGACCCGCATCTCTTTTATCCGTACTAAAATATAAGATAACATAGTTGTGAGATTATAACATGATTTAGGTTTTGTTTAATTCGGTATAAACGCAATCCCATCACCGTCCTGAAAATTTGGCTATATTTACACACAACTTTTCTTAGCTTGAATTTACTTCAAGGTTAAATTGTCCTAGCCTGTTGTCTCTTGTTCGTTTGAGTTGTTCAGCCGGATAATTTTTTCTCCTTAGCTCCACCATGGAAATATCTGTAGGGTCAAAGTCAAAGAGTTTGGAAGCTAGCCCAACAATCTTGTGAATTGAAATGACTAGCGATAGGTCTTTTTGAACCTCCTTTGTATCATAAATTAGGTTTATCTTTTTGGAATTAATTGCGGATCCGTTTTTCCTGGCTGGTTTTTGTAAACCAGCATCTTCTTCTTCGTTTGCTGCCCCATAGACTTTTTCCAGCCTTTCTATAGTTTGCTGGTGGTCCGGCTCGATTAGTTTCGTTTGGCCGAAACGAGACAAAAAAAGTAATTCTGAGGAGCGTCTCGCCATCTGAGAAATATCACAGCGATCCAAATCAACCTAGGAATTGGAGTTAAAAAAGTGAGTAATAAAGAGGGAAAGATACCAAGTTAGGCATTTTGGCAATAATCATCTCTCTTGAGTCCATTCCTCTAAAGCCCGGAAGAAGAACACCTCGAAGGACTAGTTTTTTGAGAGCAGGCAGACGAGCGAGCTCATGAATGAAAGACCACTAAATTTCATAATAAACACACAGTTCTGCAATACTTACGCATAACATACTTTGTCAAGAGCAGGGTTGTGTTGAATAAATAAAGTGTTTAGCTTAGAATACCCGACCTCTTTGGGATCAGTTGGAAACTCAATCTTTTTCAATCCACAGTCGGACAAATTTAGAAACTCCAAACTAAAATGTTCGGTTCTTGTCGGTTATTCGGAACCCTGTCCCAAATACTCTACAAATCTTTATTGGCAAGCAATACTTAAGCGACCTATTCATAACTCATTTAAAACTAGAGACAGAAAGATGCCTTCGGAGCGGGCCCCGCTGGGCCTCGAATCAAATTTCAAGGTTTTTAAGCTTTCGTTTTGCTTTCGTACTACTTTGTTAGCTTTCGTACTACTTTGTTTGCCCGGAACTGGAGAAGAGAGCGTGCTCAGAGCCTCACCGAACCATTGCTTTTATTTTTTATATCGCTGATCTCAAAGAGTCGTTGCAACGAGAATGAAGACGTCTTCGACTGGACATATGGTAAAGGAAGCAATTGATAATTTTCCAAAACGTCTCAGTTGCTGTATTGCGGCCGAAGGTGGCCATTTTGATCGTTTTTTGAAATAAAGTTGTACACCGTTTAAAAGCTTTTTGTCTGCTCTCTAAAATGATACCAAACACTTAGTGGAAAAGAGTACATTTCATCATTAAAATTAAAGTTTAAATTTTCGTACAAACTTTTGCCTGACCCGATAAAGAATTCATTCTTCCAATAACACTTGCAGTAGTCATTATAAATGGTACACGGTAAATTGCGGCTCGTCAATCGAGCCGGACAAAATTAATTATTAAATTCATTTTACTATTATAAGTCAGCTTCTTGTGTCCAATCTCGCTGATCATAGTCGCTGGTCTATTTTTATAGAATGGTTCACCTATTTTTTGTGACTTTAGTTCCATGATTACAAACAAGGGAAAGCCGCAGGTGTGTGGACATGCTCCATCTCATAATTTCGTCGCGGCCGTTTTTTGGCAGAGCTATGATTGTTTTGGCCATGGACAGCTGACCATGATTTTCGAAACTTACTTTCCCCGTTTTAGTTTGTGTTGCAAGGAACCTTCACAAGTTTGGGCGTTTCTCCATTCAACACTCCATTTTAACAACCAAACCAAGTGGATGTCCACTTGGTATGAGATTTTTTTATCTTACTTTTAGGCTCTCAAATTATTTTTCCTCTACTAATTAAGTTATTCTAAAGAGGGCTGTTCAAAAAAGTCCAAATAGTATTCAAACAAAATGTCATTACAGAACTACCAACTAATAAAAAAAATTTAAAATTTGAAAACTTTTTAAAGCATCTCAGGGCGGGTCCCGATCGGGGTTTTACCTCCCTAAAATCGGCTCGGGGCGAGTCGGAGTCCTGACCCGTTTCCGTCTCTATTTATAACTATAGAATTTAGCAACTAGTTTCAGAATTTTTGGCAAATAGATCCACCTTTTGAATGAAAGATATGTAACGTATTTTACACCGGGTTCCGGATAACCAATAAGAAGCTATTGCGAAAAAGTATTGATACCTAGGTAGGGTAGCAAGTGTAGAAACGTGTGCAAATTCACGCATATTGTTGCCTTGCAAGTCAATTTTCTGTAGCTTAGAGCAGTCCCCAAGAGGGGAGTAAGATGAAAGTTGGTTGAAGGCAAGATAGATCTCTTCCAAGCTTGTAAATATCTTCGTGATTAAATTGGCCTAGAAAAAGAATAATTAGACTACTTGATCCGATCCTGAATGAGGATAAATATTAACCGTTTCTTCAGACAAAAAACAATCGTTTAATGAGAGCTGGAGAATTGGAGAAGACACAATCAATGCAGATAGATCCGTCTTCTCTAAAGGCTCCATTCTGTTTTGACTAAAAATACTGAACTTTACAAAGAAAAGCTCGGTAAAAAAGCCAAATACTTTAGATGCAAAGTCTGAAGAAGAGGGAACAGACGGAGCATCTCCACAAGCTTATTCCATCTTCCGAGGAGAGCACATGATAGGTCTAATTGGGTACAGCATGGAAAAAACGCAGTAGATTCCGCAGCATTTACGTGAGAAATGAGTCGATTGGAAAGGACAATGCATTTGAGCGAATGAATGTCACTAAAAGACAGGGGTGAGCATGGATAGGATCGGATCGAACCGGATCAAGCATTGATTCAATGAAAATTTTTGGAAAGCGCAAGAACTTTTTTGCCTGAACTTGCACTTCTACTCAATTCTTGTATTCCCTTCCAAGTTCCTATGCCAGTTGACCAGATTTTTTTTGGACTCAATATTGCTGTAATTCTGGTCCGGTCTGGACTGATTCTATTTGATCCGGTCCAATTCGATACTATGCTCACCTTTGCTAAAAAAGCTAAACTCGGATTTAACAAACAGAAAAGAAGAAAGCACACCTTTGTTGTTTGTATATTTTGTCCATTTCCACTAGTTCCCAACGAGTTGATCCTTCATCCTTGACTGTCTCCTTCTGCATCTTATCACTCGAATCATCAACGTACTTGGCTATAATTTCTCTTAGTAGGTCGGTACCAAAATTCAGTGCTTCAAGGCGTACAAATGATCCTGTCTTTTCGGCTCTTAAAGATTATAATAAAAAGATTAAAAAGTTTTGGTTTACAAATAGAAAACCCACCTAGCCACAAAGTATTGCTTGGAGTCAACACTGCCATTGTGTTTGCCTCTAGTTGGATCATCCCAGTCTATTCCCACCCATTTTCCTGATTGTCCTACAATTTCACCAAAAAATTTCGTCACACCTTTGTAACCATCGACTTCTATGCGTTCTTCAATAGGCACAGGTTGCATACTTCACAGATAAAGTGAATAGAGATGGATCTTATAAAAAAGATCAACTAAAAAGTTTAAACTTGGCATTGCTCTAAGGCCAAATTTCCTGTGGCAATTCAAAAACGAAAAAAAGACAAATATGCAAAACTCTTTTCGGCCGAATTCTATGAATTAATTTGTTTGTTCATTCGATCATTTCCCCTCTATAAAAGTCGGATCAGGTGTCGGTTTTTTGCCATTTTTTGTAATTTCAGCAGGAAATTTTTCAAATAATAAACCTTTTTATTTTAATCCTTTTGTTGTTTTCACTTCTGGTCCAAAGTTTACGACGCCTGATTTCCTGATTATTTTGGAAAGATCTTGATAGCTGGATATAAAAGAATTGAGGGATACATCAGCATATGCTGATGTTTATTAAGTAAAAAATGTAGGTCATCCAATCTAAGAAAAAGAAAGAGAAGTAAAATTTTCTGCTATTTTGGTTTTTTTTTGGTTGGCTGGTTGTGTATTTGACAAATATATTCCGAAAAAAGCTTTAAAAAATGCAGAGACTGTCCAATATTTTTGCATTTATGAATGATACAGGAGGTTAGGCAAAGTTTTTGCTCGATTAATCACGATATTTGAAACATGCTTTTGTTGTGGGTTCCATGCCTAAAGGCCTGGCTATAATGGTCGCATTTGGCTTTGGGTATATGAGGTGGCTACAGTGGAAGGCCAAGCGCCACAGCCTAATGCCAAACCAAAGGCTATGGCCAAACGCTATGGCGACAGAGTGGCTGCACCGAAAGATTCAATACTATGACAAACGCCACAGCCACAGTGGAACGCCAACATTGTGGCCAGGCCGTAAGTTTAATATGCGTTTTTAGGGCAGGAAATGTTTGAAAACGCGACAATGGATGCTTTGGCTGAAGAGTTGGCAAATTTCCGGGCGAGGAAAGTGGCTTTGATTACCGGAATCTCAGGACAAGTTGGCTCTTTGCTTTGGTGTGAAATTTCATTCATTTATGTTTTTCCATTAATTTAGGATGGTTCTTATCTCGCTGAGCTACTATTATCAAAAGGTTATAAAGTGCATGGAGTGATTCGTCGTTCTTCCTCATTTAATACTGGCCGAATTGAGCATCTTTACTCCAATCCTGTCACACATTGCGGTGGTTCTACATTCCGACTTCATTATGGCGATATGACGGACAGTTCTTGCCTTATCAAGCTAATCAGTTCTATACAACCTACCGAATTGTACCATTTGGCCGCACAAAGTCATGTTAAGGTTATTACTACTTAAAATTTTAATTTTATTTTAACAATATAGTTTGAGGTGTCTTTTGACCTGCCAGAATATACTGCCGAAGTGGATGCTGTGGGAACTCTCCGCCTCCTTGATGCAATTCACGCCTGTGGTCTGGCCAACAAAGTGCGTTTCTATCAAGCTTCTACATCTGAGCTGTATGGAAAGGTGCAGGAGATTCCTCAGAAGGAAACTACTCCCTTCTATCCTCGATCACCATACGGTACGTTTATTTTGTTTGCAGACTTGCATAAATTGTTCTAGCTGTCGCCAAGCTCTACTCTTATTGGATTGTGATCAACTACAGAGAAGCTTACGGCATGTTCACTTGCAATGGCATTCTATTCAATCACGAAAGTCCAAGACGAGGTCTGTTATTATGTTGTGCTATTGAGGTGCTTAACTTTAAAATATTTAGGAGAAACTTTTGTTACAAGAAAAATTACTCGATGCGTAGCAAAAATTTCCCTTGGTCAACAGGAAATCCTGGAACTCGGAAATTTGAATGCTAAGCGAGATTGGGGTCATGCCCGTGAGTATGTTGAGGTTGGTTTCACTCTAACCTATTTGTTCAAGTATACTTACATACGATTGATGACATACGCCACTATGCTTTTGTATCTCGATAATATCAAATTTTTATTGAGCTCTAGGCAATGTGGAGGATTCTTCAACAAGAAAAGCCAGAAGACTTTGTGATTGCCACAGGGCGATTTTACAGTGTCAAAGACTTTGTGCAATGTGCTTTTCAAGAAATTGGCCAAAAAATCATGTAAGATTTGATTGTGTATAGTAAAGCGAGGAATCGGGACCAACTTTTTTTGTTCGCTAAAATTCTATTTCAGTTGGAATGGTGAAGGCGTTGACGAAGTAGGCATCGAAGAAAAGACCGGCATCATCCGTGTGAAGGTCAACCCCAAGTTCTATCGTCCCACCGAAGTGGAAGAGCTAATTGGTGATCCCACCAAGGCTAAAGAGCAGCTAGGCTGGGAGGTTTGTTTTTGTCCTATCGTTTAGCTCTACTTCTTCTTTTAGGCTAAGATCGCTTTGCCTGTAAGTTGTTTTTCTAAATCGCAAATAAATTTCTTACACGTGGTAAGGTTTTAGGAGCTTGTCAAGGAGATGGTTGCTTCTGATATTGAGCTGATGAAAAAGAATCCTACCGCCTAGTTGGATGCGTATCGCTGTCCTTTTTTTCACTTATCAGACATAATTATTCCATTTAGCTTTTTAACTAATACTTTAAGAGCAATCTAAGCCAGCAAATTATCTGTGATATTAACTCTCAAAAGTTCCTTTTTATGTTAGACAATACAGCAACTTTCAGATAACATGCTTATTATTATTTCTTATTTACTAGATTGTGGTCACGACAATCTGGGATTCTTTTTTGATTTTCTTAATTGACGTTCTGTTTTTTTTTTCATTTAGTCAAATACCAGTCTAAAAGCACAACTTTAAAAACTTCCTTACTTATTAATATCCATTTATTTATCTTCAACATGGAGTGCCAACAAAGAGTGTTTCAGGAACTTATGTTTTTGAATAGCCTAACTTTCTTTTTCTGGGTTAAGTATTGAAATTGTGTTTTTGCAGATCCACTTGGTTTTGATGCCGTTTTATTTGGCATAGAATGTAAAAATTCAAAAAAATTTCGGCTTTGTCTTCGTCATGCTTTGGTTTAAGATTTTGGTTCTCTTCTCTGTCTTTGCTGTCGTTTTCTAACTCTGGCCTTTATTATCTTCTCGTCTGTTCTAATTTTCAGCTTTGGGTTATACATCTGATAAAAAATAATTTCCTATAAACATTATTTTTATTAAGTTTTACAAAAATAATTCTGCAGTGTTCAACTGTTCTATGTGTGCCAGCGCTATTTATTTTAACTTAAAGATGCAATAAAGTGAGTATCTTCCACACTAATTAACTCGAAAGAAATAAATTTTCCGTTAAAATAAACTAGAGTGAAGGGACTATTTGTGAATTGTTTTTATTGCTGTAGAAGATGCGTGTGTAAGTATTTTGGGGGTTATTTTCTCTTGTATTTTTTTGTTCTTATCAGATCTTGCCTGAGTGTTGGTTTTGAAAAGAAGCAACTAAAAAACCATCTTTTATCCCTCCGCTGGTCTTCGTGTCAGCCACAGAAGGGAAACAAATTTTGATTCATTTGCGTTTCTCATCTGGCACGAGTTTTTTTATGCAAGTAATCAATTTGTTCGTGGCTTTCAATTTATTTTTGCTTGCACAACGAAAAGTATAAAACTATTGGTAACAAAGAATATAAATAAATTTGTTTTCAGCCAGTTTGGCTTTAGTGCCTCCGATTCTCGTGCAGCCCCACCAAGGGAATGACAGTAGGGCAGTACTGATTGAGCAGCTGAATATTGTCCAGTCCACAGGCCCCTTGATACACTCCTTCGTTCACACACTCAAACATTATCTGCAATTGGGTCAGTTGATTCTATGAAGTAACTTTAAAAGAGGGGATATGTTCGGTAAAACGGCAGTTGGCCATGGTTTTTTCCAAAAATTTTGATACTTTTGAATAAAAGTACTCATTTTTGAAAGATTTTTTTTTTATTCTGCTGCCTTTCAGTAGTCAAAATGTCTTCAGAAATCCGGATCTGAAAGCAAAATTTTTAAAAGCGGCTTGGTTGACGTGATATGACTGCAAGTAACGTGGTAAGTGTTCTAAAATGTTGGTATGCCCAGTCATGACTATATCTCAGCAACCAAGCCACTTTTTGAAATTCTGCTTTCAGATTCACATTTCTGAAGATATTTTGACTACTGGAAGGTCTTAGAATAAAACTTCTTTCAAAAATGAATACTTTTATACAAAAATATCAAAATTTTTGGAAAAAACCATGGCCAACTGCCCTGTGTCCGGCTTAACCATCGGTGCTAATATCCTGTGCCTAGAGGGCCAAAAATCAGAAAATAAGGTTAATTTAAATTGGTACCCAATTTTTAAAGCCGTATTAAGTCGCCCTTCGTGTAATTGAATTTTAACCAGTTTTGGCTTGTTTTATTTATTTTCTGTGCCTGTAATTAAAAATTTTGGATTTTCATTAAAATTTCAATTTTTAATCTCTTGAACAAAGTCCACGGATACTGAAAGTTTGGTTTAGAAGACTCACAAAAAACGTGAAAGCAAAAAAAAACATTAGGTTTTTTCTCTTTTCAATGACTCATACCTTTTGGGTGCCTTTGGGACAAGTAGCTGTGTTTTCCTTCCACCTTCTGCTGCCTCTGCGCACACCTTTCTCGGTCTCAAAGACGCAATACTCGTTGGTGTCACAACACACTCTCAATTGTACATCTCGGGTAGCCTCCCAAGCTCGGAAGCGCACAGTTTCTTGTTGGCCGGAAAGGATGTTGGCAGTCAGAGTGGCTTTCTGATTGGACTGCACATATGCGGCCGCAAAACGTCGGTTGGATTGCGAGAAAAATTCTATAATGAACTTTTTTACAACCAATTCGATTCTGGGGGGTATAACTAAGTAGCTTTGATGGTTGCGGGACGGGAGGGGGTGGGGGAGTAGCCTAGGGGAAAAACTACCCTAAGCCTTTAGTAGTCCCGCGGGAATTTAAATTTCGAAAGTGCTGTGACAAGCAATTTTTCTGCCCCTTTAATGATTTTTTATTTTGTTTCTGTTGTGCACACCAAAAATCATGGAAGTCCTGTGCTTATTAAACTAATTGACTCACGAGCTCTAGCAATGCCAGTCAAACTATTTCTGTAGCGGCCCTCCCAGTTGTGCCAAGTTCTGATCACTTGAGGCTGACTCCTTCTCACTTCACTTCTTCTCAATCTCCTATGCAAGAAATTATAGAAGTAGTGTCTATCTCCTTTGTGTAACTCATCTTTGCTTGCCTGCCATTGGCACAGATCACCTGCAAGTCACATGGATTTGGCACAATTAAAACTTTTTTAACTTTAGATATGACTCTACCTTGTTCAAAATCACAAGCTATTGCATCGCAAATGCTTTTTTCATCGTTGTCTTTAGCAAATTCTGTTTTCTCTGCACCTTTTGACCGAAAAATAAGTAAATGGTTTTTGAATAATTCCTTTTATTCCTTTACCTCTGTTCCTCCAGGCCGTTTGCGTCAACCTGTTTATTCTCCAGTTCCGCCCTTAAGTTGTCAGCTAATTCGGAGGCAGATAAGTCTCCCACCCTCTTAAACGCAAATTTTAAGGCCCCAGATTTGTTTGCATTGCTTCCTGCACTCTCTCCATCATGTATAATTTCTGGAAAGAAAGCCGCGAAAATTTTGGAGTTTGATAAGTGTGTGGTGTAAAAAATGAGCCTCATTTCTAGCCTCATTCTATAATGGAGGGAGCACACCTCACTATATTGTAGACCCTGAGCACGAGGCAAAAGTGTAAGTTATGTATGAGGGGTACTTCGTAGGGAGTGCTCGGGGATAAAAATGTCAACTATACTTAAAAAAATAATTAAAATTTTAAAATAAAGACAGTTTCTTAGAAGAAGAGGTTGGGGGCTCTTTTTTTGCGCCACCTTGTAAAAAAACCCACCAGCCCTTTCGACCAGTTCTTCGCCTGCAAGGCTGCTCATATGAACAGACCCCTTTCTCGAGCTTCTCTCTCCACCTGAGTTGTTCACAACTGCAGTCGTAGTAGAGGAGAAGATTTTAGGAACTGGATGAGCTCTTGGAACTGGACTAAAATGTCAAGACCGTGACCACATTTATTGGATTTTTCTTCGCAGACCTTTTTACTAACTTTTTTAAAGTCTTTTTATAAAAGCAAAGTTTTGAAAAGCCTACAGACATTTGGCCGCCACCCTCTACATGCTTTTCCTCCTCAACAAAATGATAGAAAAGCCTTTCAAATCAATCTGAGAGAATGCCAATACATTGGTGGGATCAAAGTTGCAACCAACGATATACGCCACTTCTTCTAATAAGCGCCCCCTAAATTCAAAAGAGTGTGTTTGTGGCTTTGGTTTTTTGACCTATATTTTTTTTAGTGGCTTCTAAGCATGTTATTTACCAAAAGGTAGCCTAGATTTTAAGTTAAATTTTGGTAAATAACATGCTTAGAAGCCAACAACAAAATATAGGTCAAAAATACAATTTTTTTATTTAGGGGGGGGGGGGAGGTTGCTTATCAGAGGAAATACGGAGTAAAACGACAGTATGCCACGGTTTTTTCCAAAATTTTTGATATTTTTAAATAAAAGTTCTCTTTTTTAAAGAATTTCTTATTATGAGACCTCCTTGCAGTTAAAATATCTCGGGAATGTGAATCTGAAAACAGAATTTCGAAAAGTGGCTTGTTTTCTGCAAGGCTGCAAGTAAGTAAGGTGTCGCAAGCAGTGATGTATTTTTGCGATTTTTTGCTCGGGCTCTTGCTCCGGGCTCTTAACTTGAAAAAATTCGCTCCGGCTTTCGCTCTTGCTCGGAGCCAGAGCAGAGCGAGAGCCAAAGCCGGAGATTTATACATCACTGGTCGCAAGTAAGGTGTCGCTGCTTAAAAAATGTCGGTAGTCCAACTTTTACTCACATCTCAGCAACCAACCCTTTTTGTGGAATTCTGCTTTCAGATTAGAATTTCTGAGGAGATTTTGACTTCCAGGTGGCCTCAAAATAAAAAATTCTTTCAAAAGTGGGTATCTTTATTATAAAATATCAAAAATTACTGAAAAAACCATGGCCAACTGTCCAATGTCCGAAATACGGTATAGTCAACCCAAGAATAACTCGGCACCCCAAGAGATCAGATTGGGTCTGCTGAGTTATATTGAGATCCATTTCTCGATAAAACCGCTTCTCGGCACCTTTCTTGGGCTGCCGAGTTATCGAGAGGGCCGGATTAACTAGGTTTGACCGTATATTCAAAATTTGAGAACATTGTTGGCAGCAACTTAACCTCACCGATATACTGGCATTGTCCCACATTTACTTGTAAAACCTTCCCACTAGGGTTGGACAACCCGAATATTTGCTCGAATATTCGGGCGAATATTCTCCCGAAGATAAGATATCTTCGCGCCTTAGTAGTAATAAAAAAAAACTGCTCGGTGCAAGTTTTTTGTCCGCTACTGTACTTCCCACCATTTTGTGGACATATCTTTGTAGACTTACAAAAGTCTTCATAAGAGTTGAAAACATATATATTTTCCTTGCCTCTTTAAAGTTTTTTCCACAGTTAATGTTTGCGGTTTAGAATCTTGCAACTCCTCATGGTTTTGGACCAAGTGAGCAGTGTTTACAGTTCTCGCTTTCTCCACCTCTTTCATGTTACCCAATTTGATGGAAGTTGAGGAGAACTGCACAGGTGCTGCATCCCCGCCTAAATTGCCTTCCCTATCGTCTGTATTTCCCCTAGCTTTGTGGTGAAGTTTGGTCTGCAAAATGCCCATCAACTTCTTGATCAATCTGCTGTCCTCCATCTTCTTCCCAGTAGTGGTCATGAGGTGTGGGGTAGAGAGGGATACCAGAGTGGATGTTTCCAATTCCTCGATTCGCTCATTGTCCACCAGATGAGAAGGGACGGTTGGTGTGTTAGTAGAATTAGTGTCACTGTTATCTTCTTGGGTGGTTTCCGTTGCAGAAATGGTTGATGATTCACTTGTTGATAGCTTTGAAGTGGTGGAATCAGCTGACATAGAAGTTTCCACAAAGTCTTCAGTGGTTGTAGCCGCTGGTCTTATCCTCTCCTTCTCTAGTGAAGAAGTCTCCAGGGTGAGTGCTGTTGTAGACTCTAAAACTTACTCATAGCATATGGACTTTTGTCTTTTCTTCTTTTATAGCCCATATGTATGCAAAATACAGGTTGATTCAAGAAATTCATCAGATTTAAAATGGCTGTATGTGTATTATTTTTCCATATTTCGATCTCTTCTTTTTTGTCTGATTTAGAAAAGCGTTTAATACCAACCCTGCCATAATGGAATCTTCATTGAGATACTCTTTAGCTATTTGCTTGATTTTAGGCAGTTTTCGCTATAGTCTTTAATTTTCAAGAGAAAGCAGCTCTACTACGATATATGGGGGAGGAGGGGGATATATCGCAGTAGAGCCGAGAGAGCTTTGTGCGTGGTTAAATATGCCAAGCTCGGAAGTCCAATGGCTGTTCAGCAAAGGTTCTGTAGAAACTATTGCTTTGCTCCTCCTGCTTCAGTTCTAGATGAGAGAGAATTAAAAAGTTTGTCGTTGTCAAGAAACTCGACAGCTATATGTGCAACATCTTTTTGACGCATGTGATTCATGTTCAGGGAGAATTCCCTACTTAAACACCCTAATTTTCACCCTGTCGCGAAGCGAGTAAACAAAAAGAAAAAAATCAGTAAAAATCTCTTTGTTCTTCAGCAAGAATCACTTTGTCCTATTTTCTCTATGTTTATGAAACTTTGGCTTGAAATTCTCCCCCAATCATTTGGTTTACCGTTTTTAATTTTTGTGACTGCTGCACATCTGGTCCCACTTGGCAGCATAACTTTCCCTCTATTTTCCTGCTACTAAATCGGCGCCCAGTGTTCGTCAAAAGAAAAGGAGTCTGTAGCCTTTGTAGCCAAATTTCCCTTTGTAAGGCTTTGTTGAAAAAGACTTTATCACTTCTCCCGCCCTTACCCAGCTGACCGAGGAGTTTGGGGAGTTTTGCCGGCTCCCCAGTTCTGTTGTGTCTTGTTGTGATTTTTGGTTTTGGAATTTTTCGGAGCTCTTCCCCAGTTTTCACACACTCCCTCTCTCACTTTTTCTTTGAGTTTAAGTTCTCGGTTTGTAATTTTGAATTGTGTTTCTGATTTCCATAAAATAAAGGGCTGACTATATCTCAAGGTTAAAGTTCCTTGGAAAAAAAAACTAGTGTTGTGAACAGAGCGCCACAATTTTACTTTTCCGCGATGAAGCTCATTTGTTTCTGAAGGATGGAGTAACCCCTCACAATTTTCTCTATAGGAATTATCAAAATCCACAGTGGTATGCTCTTTTAGTCTGGCCACAGCCACTGGACTTCCGAGCTTGGCACAGTTTTCTCCTAAAAATTGACTAAAGAATTGTTGTCTAAACTTACCACTTTTGGTATCTCTAACCCCTCAAAATTATGACTAATCAAATCTTTCACCTTCCATTTCTTGTGTAGAAATAGAATAAGAGACGTTCTCTTGGGCAGTATCCAGACCAGTGGTTGACATTTCCGTTTGATTAGCTGGATGCAAACGCAACTTTGTAGTAGATATATTCTCCTCCTCACTCTTTGACAAACTCTGTTGTTGAATAGTGGTCGTTGATGGGGTCGAAAAAGAGGAAGAACTTGACAAGTTTGCTTCCACTTGCCCAACACTAGTCGCCTCATCTGCCATTTGTTGAGTGGTGGTAGTAATTGGAGTAGATAGAGAAGTGATTTCAGCCATTGTAGTCCCAGCCCTCTTCTTAGCCAATAACTTCATTTTCAGTCCGTTTAATAGATGAAGTTTCTCCAAAAACTCCACCCTCAGCTGCTCATATTTGGCTTCAAGAGCTTGGCTAGAATCACCCATTAGAGGACCACCTTCTAGTGGATCAACTGCTTCTTCTGCAATAGATGTTTTGTGCTGTTGAATGTCGTCAAGGGGAAGGTCCTCCACTGAAGATAAAGGTGTAGGAGAATGTTTACTGATTTGGTCATCAGCCAGTACACTGCTGCTGCCTAGAGCTCTATTCTTGAACAGAGAAGATTGGTCTGTAGCAGAGAGGTTTTGAGTTGAGGAGCCAGCAGAAAGGTCCTCTTCGATCAAAGTTTCTCCTGGCAAGACGTTGATGTTCGTGAGCAGGGTGGGTCGGATGAGATGTAGGCCTTGGTTGCGAGTTAGCATCAGGTGTTGCAGATGATTGATCATTTGAGAGCGTGAGAGCTGGAGATGAAATTGGGCAAATAAGTTAACCGATTCAAATTTACAGTATACAGGCTGGCCTAATTCTTACTCTGTTATTTATTTTTCTCATGTCTTTGTGGATTCGCGATATTTTGACGAGATCTTTTTTATTCAACAAAGAAATGAATGAGAAATTTTTTAACTTCAAACTTGCTTATACATTCAAAACTCTCTATATAAAAATCATTCGATACACTGCGGGACATAATTATAGCCCGGAGACCGAGGAATGACTTTGTTCAAAAGGAATCAATGTTTTGGAGTGGCCGACTTGCTCACCTGATCTTGACCCAACGGAAAACTTGTAGGGTATCATCGTTCGACGTATCTACGTATGAAATCATCAGCTCGGATCGGTAGAGGACCTGAAAAAGGCAATTCTTGATGCGTGGAAAGTAATTGAACCAAATGTGCTACAGAATCTCATCGACAGCATGAATCACCGTCTTTTTCAGGTTATTAATTGTTCTGGTGGTGTGACTGATTATTAAATTGTTATTGTTGTCCAAATGATGTTTTTGATTTGAAAAAAAAAATTTGTATTTTTACATAAAAACCCAAAGGGGGTTATAATTATGACCCACCTCATTTTCAACTTTTGGGGCAAAACTTTTTTTGTGTGGGTCTAGATTTGATTTTTTCTTCCGCAATTGTAGTTTTTATGCCATTTGCATAAAACTGTTGCAAAGGATTGACTATTGGCTCCTTAAAACATAACTCGGCAAAATCCAAGGAGGTTATAATTACGTCCCGCAGTGTATAACGTTCACATTTGATAAATTGGATTGGTCTGAATGACTTAATTACCGTATTTTCTCTAATACGGTAGGCAGAATGACACTCGATATAACTAGTGCTGGAGACCGGACTGGAATCCGGTTTTTTCTCAAATATCCGGTCCGGAATCCGTCCGGCCAAACATAGAAATCTGTACGGAATCCGGTTTATTTTCGGGATTTTTGAAATGACGCAAATTATTTGAATTAAGCACTTTTTGTTGCTGTTTGTTTTTATTCTGGATATATGTCTGCTTATTGTTTTCTGTATGACGTGTTATCTCTTGCTGTTCAGACGTACATTTTTTAACCTTTCAGAGAAATATGGTGCATAACATGTGGAAAATCGATCTCTATGAAAAAAAATCATCCGCAGTCGCCGGGGAGTTATCTGACTTGGTAGTTTGCAAAGTTTGTCGTGATGCAGGCGCAAAGAAAATCGAGTTTAAATTACCTTGTCGGCCTAATCTTTTATGGAATTCCAATTGGAATCAATGGAGAATAACCTAAGTTTAGAACCTGGTTGGGTGTTGGGGCCTACTTTACCCGGCCGCGGGTCATACCAATATCTCCTTCCATTCTCCCTTGTGGGAGGGAAATATCTGATAAAAAATATCCATCTAAAGATATTACGGGTAACACGCACATAATGATAATTATGTGATGCAATAGGAAAATTTTTCTCTAACCCTTGCGGTCTCTTCTCAAACCCAGCAATTTGAACATGTTTGATTCTTATATATGGTCTGTATTTCACTAGCCTTCACTTTAAATTTCGTGACTTTCACTTTTGTGAGTTAAGCTACGATAATAATTTTTCTTCGAGACTGTCTGCCAGAATCAGTGGGTGCGCCCACTGGCAGGGATGTATTTTGAAAAATTTTCTCCTCCACCTCCACCTCCGACCTCCGGCTTCAAAAATTTTTTCCTCCACCTCCGCCTCCGGCCTCCGGCTTCAAAAATTTTCTCCTCCGCCTCCACCTCCGACCTCCGGCCGGAGGTGGAGGTGGAGGAAAAAATCCTCCCTCCGGAGGAATCCTCCGCAGGAGGTAGGAATTAGTGATGTTCATTTGGGGTTTTGCGGGCTTGAGGGGCGGGTTTTGGAGGGTCAAAATCCAAGTGCGGGTTTGCGGGGCGGGTTACCCGCGCGGGGCCCGCCCCGCGCACATCACTAGTAGGAATCTGGACC
>BBSZ01013047.1:22167-53264 GCA_000981365.1 Subanguina moxae | reverse complement strand
TTTTTCTAATTTTTCTTTTATTACGCGGTCTTTTTGCTAATTTTTCTATTATTACGCGGTCTTTCTGCTAATTTTTCTTTTGCTAAGCGTGTGTTTTGCCAAGAGTCATTTTAATAAGAGCTCTATTGATGACTTCAATAGATTTTTAATATATTTATTTCAATATATTTATTATACTTTCTTCGAATTTCATGTTGCAGGTTCGTTAATGTCCACAACGCGATGCATAGTGTTCATCGTTGCAAAATTTCCAAAACTTGTTTAGAAATTGGTCCAAGCGAAAACGATTGTTATGGACGGTACTTTCAAGACGAGGCCTAGGAAGTGGGAGCAAATATTTTCGGTGCATGTCTGCAACAATAACCGCTTCGTCCCAGCAGTGGCGGTCATCAATCTGGGTGGTAAGCTGCCTGAGAGATACCTGGAAAAAGTGGGTCAAAAACATAATGCCAAAAACACGATTTTGAATTAGGGGGGGGGGGAACTATTAGAGGAAATACGGTATATGGTTTTTGATGGTGAAAGAATGACGGAAGAAAAAATGCTTATAATTTCCGTGTTTGGTATCGACCCCCTTTTTAATTTTTCCATTTCTTCCTCTTCGACTCTTCTTTTAGCTAAATGTTGTATTTGAGTTGAGTAAGACGTATTGCTGCCATTTCTTCAGACTTTTTTATTTTTGGAAATAGATACTAGTTTCATTGCATCCAAAACAGAAGACATATTTTAGAACTCTCTTGTACTAACTCTTAAAAATTTAGTTTAAATTGTATTCTTTTTCTGTTTGACCACTTTTAAGCGATATTTAAGTGGTATTCTCTTTAGCAAATTTGCTAGGCATTCGAGTACTGACCACCACTCCAACTAAAGTATTGTTCTTGTGCTAGAGGAGCAAAGACATTGTTGTCTCTCTCGACTAGATGACCTTGCTCTTCCCGTTGTCGTCTTTAATAAATTTACCAATTACGCTCTATTTCTTCTTTTCTACTTGTCCACTCCAACTCTCGGAGTATACCCTGTTTCAGCTAGTGATTCATAGCTAACCTACACTCGTAGAATATATTATGTATAGGCATATATAACTTTTTGGGAAGGTGTGTATAATACAGTAGTACCAATTTCTTTAAAGATAGGCTTATAATATAAAACGAAAGCATAAGTGTTCTATAAATTGACTGGAAGTGAACTGTCCCACTCTTTAGCATTCTCCATTCTTTTCAGTTGTACATATTAGGCTCTGTTAATGAGAAAATGAGTGTATACCAGGGGGAGCTACCTCATTAAAGTGAAAAGTGAGAATTTTTAAACTTTTCTGTTTCACAAAGCTTTTAATTTTTATTAATTTTTTTTTCAACACAAGAAGGTTTTTTTTAATTATGGAGGATTAAATTCAACAACAGTTATTCATGTTCATTTGTAGAATAGAATCACATTGGCAAAAAGTTTTGGTATATTTATTGAACATTTGCAGTTTGTGGAAGAAGCAGCCGAATGAATCCATCTTCATAAGCCAGCATGTACCTTTTGGTCAATTAAAGAATATTACGGCTGTTGTGTTTGTTTTTTGCTAGTACTTTATTCATTGTTCGGCTGTGCCAATGCCTTCTGCTGATCATTGCAGAGTGGAAGGGAAGGGCTGTGAAGTGGAGAATGCAGTAACTAAATCAGTTTTACATGTAAGAACACATTTTGAATTAGAAGGGGCGGGGTTGTTTAGCGAAGAATGTACAGTCGCGTCATGATCTGTCAATATCTCGATTTGACGATACTTTTTGTTCTACAGTGCTATTTTTCGTCTTAGTCCGGGTCCATTCAGTTCCCATAATTACATGGCTCGTTTTTGTGAATCGCAGCCAAGAATCACTAACTTATTTTCGTCTAACTGTTGACTCAATAGTGTTGAGCACAATTTGTTTTGTTGAATTGTTATGGGTGTTTTAAGAATACATTTCCAATAAATATGTTTAATTTTTTCTTGACCTTTTTTGACAATTACTTTGATTTAACGTTGCCTACAAAAATTTTTGATTTAAGGACGTGACTTAATAATACCCTTGATTTAACGATACTTTTTATTCGATATCCAAGGGCATTGTTAAATGGAGACTCGATTGTATGTGCAGGATGAAAATGGCTCTGTTAAATTTTTCCTAAAATCATTTCAATAATTGAGACTATCAAAAATGCTTCTTAATAATTTTTATTTGATTAGAGTTTCTTGACCACCCTAACGAGATTGGAAGTGAAGTTGGATAAGAGGAAGAGAATTGGCATTCGCTACAGCAACACACCTGGTAGTTTTTGTTTTTGAAAAAAATTGATTTGCTACTTGTTATGGATGGCCCAAATCTAATTTCTACTTTGAGACAACGTCGTTGGTTTTTCTAAATTACAGGATAGCCCACAATTTAACGTGCTCACTATTATGAACAAAAACTTTTATTGTATTTTTGCCAAGAAAGAATTAAACTTTTATGAAATAAGTTACCACTCAAAAGATAAATGGGATTTCAAAATATCTTTTGAAAGCGGCTAACTCCATGAGGCTGTGCACTTTACTGACTAAAAAGCTGGGTCTACGACAAAATACACCCGCGACAAAAGCCACCCTAGATATTTTATTTATTTATACTCCCATTATCCATCCATCATCCGGTGTTCAGTATTTACAGTAGACGCTCGATTTAACGAACCCCCGATTTAACAGAAAATTCAATTCGATTTCGTTGGTTTTTGATGAAATTTACTGAGAATGACGCTCGATTTAACGGACGCCGAGCGCGGTCCCTTCCCCATAATCGACTTTTTATTTAACAGGCAAACAAGATTTTTCATCCAAATTTTTAATACCGTTATCCTAACACAACAATTTTTGCCAGCTGTAGCAAATTTTGGAAGCTAAAATGTTTTCTTGTAAAAAGGTCGTCATTAATTTTTTTTATCTATCGTTGATGCTTTTTGTCATTTACTTATTTTAGCACCGGAATTGCAACTCCGATCAAGAAGAAGCATCGCATTATTCCGCTAGGTGTGAAGAAGCAAATTATTGACGCATCTGTCACCAAGAAACTCAATGAAATCTGCAAGGTATTCGAGATGCCAAAGCAGACAGTGTCAGACATCCTCAAGAACAAGCAAACTGCTCTCAGCGTCGTCGAAGAAGGAGGAGAAGCGGGAGCATTTAAAACCTAGCAAGTGCGAAGATGTCGAGGAGGCGGTTCTGGGGTGGTTCAAGGCTGCGAGAAGCGAAAACACTCCCCTTTCAGAACCTCTTATGGAGGTAAGATTGGTTTAACCTCTTTTGTTTTAACTTTCTTGTTTTAGTAGAAAGCAAGGGAAATGGCCAAGGAATTGGTCAAGCCACTGAGGAATCTGCTGATAAAATTTTGATTTAATAAAAAGTCTCTGTGTAGCCTATAGAGGATTCATCAAGGAAGATTGCCCTCGATATAACGGACAAGCGATTTAGCAACAAAAATGACGCTCGATATGACGGACGTTTGATTTAACGGACGGCTAAGCTCGATCCCTTGGAGTCCGTTAAATCGAGCGTCGACTGTAATATGTTTTCTATAGGGCCACAAGCTTATTCACTAATCCGCATGGTCATTTGCTTGATTTTTCTTAAGTATCACTACTACCGAGCGGTACTGCCCAAGGTGTCGTCTTATCGAAGTGTCAACTTATTTATCCATGCACTAACCAAACCAAGTGGGTGTACAATTAGTTTTTCATAGTTTCAAGCATTGAAAACCTCTTTCCTATACTAATTAGAGTATCCTATGCCAAGTTTAACAGGAGTGAATTACCATTTTAAAGGCTATTTTTCGATTCTTTTTGATTGAAAAGCACCCTATAAAACCGTAATTCACCCCTGTCAAACCTTCTTTAGAATGCTCGAATTAGTACAGGAAAAAAGGGTCCGGAGCCTGAAAGTGAAAAAAAAAATTACACTAAGTGAACATCCACGTGGTTTGGTTGGTGCATATACCATCCATCAATGTTGCGATTGGTGCAAAATTCTAATTATTAGTAGAGAAGAAAAAACCTAAAAAATACACCAGGTGGGCGTCTACTTGGTTTAGCTAATCTATGGCTGGTATTAATGTGGGATACGCTGTGAACTACTAAACCTATATGGAGAAGTGTATACATTGGTTCGCGACTAACCTGCGCTGGCCTGCCCTAAGCCTAAGGCTTAGTTGTATGCCTAAGTGTAGTACCTGGGGTCTCAAAATTTTAGAAGGGATGAAAGATAATTTCCACATCCCGATTTCCCTTTCAGGATGTGCGCACGACCAAATGAAATGTTTGCTTGTAAGTGTATTCGAAACCACGACAAGACTAGTTGGACCGGAAGCAAATTGGGCAAGAATTAATGTGGCATAATTTTCTGCACACACAGTAAACTACTGCAAAATGTAGGGTGTATTTTGTCCAGGTATATTTTGTCCGGGTGTATTTTGTCTCATCCCCAAAGTTTCTTCAGCATTTTCGGACAAATTTTTGACCATGCTTTCGTAATTGCCTTAATCATGAAAAATGACTAATTTTCAGTGGTTTTGATATCCATGCCATTAGCAATTTATGTTAATTTTTGCTAATTTCCTTGGCTATTGCAGAAGTCAGGCACTTGTTATTAAAACTTCGATGTGGTCATCCTGTGCATTTCGAGGAAGATGAACTTGCGGAGCCCAATGTTCTAATTGCTGTTTTGAAAGCAAGTTACTTTAGAAATCTTTTATTACTACTATTCCTCTTTTATTACTAATTTATTCCGTCCGCAGGATGTGCTCTCTCAAGTTCCCGGCGGCATTCTGAACTCTTTCTGCTCTCTTAGCAGAGTTAGAGAAAGCAGCGATTTGCAGTTTATGTGCTTTACTTTAGGCTCTCCTCTAGATGTGGCTTTACTTCGCATTACCAGGTTGACCTTTGTTCAACGAATTTAATGAACTATTTGTTCAGCCTTATTCAGTCATTGTCACACTGTGTTCGCAACTTCGCTTACCTCATTTGCTGTTCCTTGAAGAATTTAGCTGATCAAGGTGCTGGCTCTTTCATTGACGCGTACACAGGTCTAAAATCTTAAAAGGAACGATTTGCTCATTTTTCTTTGTTTTCAATTCAGATCTGCTGCTGCTGTTTACTCCGGTCTTTTTCCCGAGCTCAGTCAGCAATGTGAACAAGTTTGTGCAGGCCAGTCGGGTGGTGTTGATCTTGGTGCACATGTGTGATAAAGTGTTTAAACCGTTTTTAAGCGTCTCCATTCTGAGTGATTCTGCTTATTTTAGTGATGAGGAGTTTATTGAAGGTGGATATTGTCAGCAACTTTTAGCATTTTAGCGCTGCTTGGTTATACCGGCTCTCCCCAATAATAGCTACTCGGTTACCCCCTCCCCCAAAAAAAATCGTTTTTTACAAAAGTGTTTAAAAACCATTTTTAGGTATGTTTTATGCCAAAAAAAAAAACAAAAAGACTATTTTAAAGAGGTGAAGGGTTACATTGGAAGAGGAAGGGGAAAAATAGGGCAACTTTGTAAAAGAGCTACTCAACCATATTTTATTGGGAAGAAGGGCTGTATAAGGGAGAGGAAGGGACAATTAAGAGGCCACTACGTAGGAAAAGAGAAGATCTTGAAAATAGTTTCTTTTGCAGGGACCTAGCGCATAAAGAAGCTCTGGCATGCATGCTATTTTCATGCATCCAGAGCTATTTTCTAGTGATTTATGTCTCAGGTGTGTCTGTGTGCGCATCTCAACTCCAAGCCCCCGAGCTCTAAGGGGGTGAAGGGGGTTAGAGATGCGTGCACAGACTTACCTGCGAGATGAGTTCGAGTAATACTCCTAAGAAATAAATGCATCTGGAGACACTTTTTTCCCCGTTTCAGTAAGAGTAATGGGTAAATGGCCCTTCAAATTAGTGGTCCCCTATTAATTTCTTCCTCTTCCAATTAAGCCGTTATTGCTTTCTAAGTTACTATTTTGGCCTCTTTATAACAAAATTATTACTTAAAAATGGTTTTTAAGTACTTTTGGAAAAAGTGTTATTGGGGGGGTTATAACCGAGTACAGTTAAAACTCGATTTAACATAATTCAAGGGACCGCCGAAAAGTTTATGTTAAATCGAGTTTTAACTGTAGCTCCGATTTTTTTTTGGAGGTGGGGGGTATAACCAAGTAGCGTCCGCATTTTTATTTGTTGTTTATATTCAGACGAGCTAAGCATTCATCCATCTATAACAAGCGTAACGCAAATGTTGCCCAAATCGGAATATTGCTCAGATGAATCTGATTTAGATGTGTTGAGTGTGGGCATTGACTCTGCAGTAGAGAAGGATAATGTGGCAAATTTCTCTTTTGAATTTCAAGAAACACTAGAACTGGCGGTAGAAAATAGATTCCACAAAAGTCCTTCTAGTAACTACTATAGGCTGGCATTTACTGACAAGGTGAATGATTGATGTGTCTGTTTAATGAATTTGGATGAAAAGATAAAAGTGGTTGCTGCACTGAATTCCCTATTAGTACTCAGTGAAGTCTGTCGTAAATCTTTCGACCATAAAGTAATTTTGTTCTCTTGTGTTGATATTGTTCTCATCATGCAGATCTATACATTTTCGTAAATCTTTAATTTAGGTTGCTTCAAAAGTTCAAGTTTTTGAAATTATTAGGAGTTAAAAAATAGTAAATTTTTATAAATCGTTTAGCAGTCTGGCACTTCCAATACTATTTGTCGCTACAACAATCGTTGTCGTTGCAGCCCTCCAATTGGACAAGTATTTATTTCCACCCATAGTTGTAGGTCAATTTATTGAGTGATTTGCTCCAGTAGTTCAAGTATATAAAGAATATAATTTTTATCTATGTTTGTTCAATTTTGTTCGTGAAATGGCTGTAAAAGGCACTTTTTTTGACGGTTTCGGGCATATTGATTCTTAATAACCTTAGCCGTTTTTCATATCAAATGCTAATTTCTAGATTTTTTGCTGATTTAAAGCCCTGAAGGTGGTTATAATTGTCTGACAAATCAATAGTGCGGTGTAATTCAGGAGCTCTAATTTTTATTCAGAAACCATAAGTTTTAACTGATACCAGAATTCTGGAATCTTGATTAGGTGAAGTTAGAAAATGACTGTGGAATATACTGCTCACAACTTTATAGTTTTTCCTCTCCAAAAATGATTGAATCCTCTTGTATGTTTTCTCGTAGGCTAGAACTACACTGATTGCATCCTCGCTCGGTTTGACCAGTGGCCAGTTGTCTCTAATCCAGCCGAGAGGCTCCCTGTGGAACTGGTCTGCTTCATCATAGATCTGCTCACCATCTTCTCTGTAATCTTCTACTTGTCCATGAATTAGAAGTTGGCCTATGTGTTGTCTTCTCGCGCCCTCTAAACTAGCAGTACAATCAAGCATTCTGATATGGACAGAGTGGGGATGAAATGAGCAATACTGAGGCATTGAAAAACACGGCATAAGCTGCAGTACTTGCACTTTTGTGTTAGGGTTTAATTCCAAAATTTGGTTGAAAACAAAGTTGGCTGCTGCATGGGGTCCTCGCTGATGCACTGTTCCTAAAGTAGCGTCTTAACATAATTCCATTAAAAGTGCACATAAATTACCAAAATACAAAGCCATGGCGACATTAAAAAAGACGATGCCTACATTTACTATGCGTTTAAGTGTTGCCATCACTTTTAAAGACATATTAAAATGAGCTGATGCATCTAACAATTCGTTCATTTCTACCACCAAGTAAGGCATCTAAAGTTAGAAGTTATAGTCCTAAATTAGGACTTTTAACTTATATGGAAATTGACTAAGACTAAAAGTGTGTGCACAGCACACACTTTTCAGAAATTTTGTTTTATCTTTTCTTGACATCATAAGGGAAAATCATGAATGTCAAAGTCGAGAGTGGAAGAGTGGAAAAAATTAGAGAAACACCCCTTAATATTACTTATGATAGGGGGGAGGGTATGGTTAAATTTTCAGAAATATCTGACTTATAAGATATTATTACCTTTTGGAGTTAAGAATGTGGAAGTTTACGCCAGAAGTGTGATCTCTTTTTACATTATGTTTAATTATCTGGATAATTCTGACCAATCAACGCGATGGTGGGTGGGCTATCCAAAGCTCATTTTTACTTCAATAGGGTATTTGCCCCAACTGATCCCTGTTTCTCATCCCTGGTCTCAGTGTGTGTCTTAGTCATTAGAAAAAATTGCCATATCTAATTTTTCATTTAGACATTTACCAATAAAGGAATAATCGGAAGCAAAAATCGATGCTCTTTGTGCGCAATAAGTGAGTGAACAGCCACATAAAAAAGGCTTGTCCAAAAATATCTGCTGGGAATTTCTTTTGGATGGGAGCTGCCCTAAAAAGAGTTTATTAAAATAGACAAATTGTAATATATTGTTGTACCCAAACAGTTAAGTCTGTAGCTGAACTAACTGGAGCAATCAATATTTTTTTGATCAACAAAGTGAACAAAGGCAGGCAGGATATAGTGAATACAGAAGGAAGGCCATTGATAAAATACCAGAACCAAGCATTTGCACCGAAATGAGCACTACCACCTTGCAAAAGGTTAAACTTTGCGAAATTCCACAAACATAGAGCTGGGAAACCATAATAAAGCAAATCTACTATAAAAGAGATCAATATAGCTGCCGCTCCACAAGGAATTGAACATCTAAAAATATACACATGACCCTTTTTGACCCTACCGGAGAATGGGTACTGATTTTATAATTTGGTCCCCCCCCCCCCTATTGTTTTAGACCCTTCTAAGCAGTCTAATACGCTAAAAACGAGGACACGGGCGTTTCGCCGAAAACCGTCTGTTGCGATCTGCCTTAAGCAATCGCTTGATTTTTATGTGAGGTCTCGAACTCGGTATCTTTTTGCCGACTTTTCTTTTAGTTTTTTACCCAGATATATTGCGAGTGTGAGTTAGCGTGCGTTTTTCACCCCTTTTTTTAAACTTTATGCAAAAAATAAACTTCCGCAACAAACAATAGGCAAACAATCGTCTTTAGCGTATTAGAAAATGCTTAGAAGCGTTTAAAACAACAGGGGCAGCAAGGTATAAAATCGGTACCAATTCTCAGGTAAAGCCCACTTTTTTTTCTGCCAGTAATTTGTTTTGGCAATAGCTAGGGTTGTCGGCTATGGTACCCGTTTTCAGGTAACTCAGAGCTGCCAAGTGTGCTTATTTCTAAGAATTTTTCTGATTTTGATGGTTTTTGCTGATTTTTTTTTTATTTTAATGAAAACAGGGTGCACAGGTGTCTTCATTTACCAGGAAATGTCAAAAATCAAGAACATTATCGTATGAACATTATCGCTTATCTTATTCGCTTATTGGTTACCTTATCAAATATGCAAATTTATGCGAAGATTCAAAGAAGTTGACCAAATACAACGGGCCCCAAATAATCACAGCCGTTGGACGAACGGTAACAGCGAAAGCAGCACATAAAAAATAGAAACAGTGATAGGACCATTGCACTTCAGATCTGTGGGACTCTAACTCTTCTTCCACTTTTTTGTCTTGGTTTGTTTGAAAAACCTGAGCACCTTCATACCAATTCAAAGCCATTATGGTTAATGCAGTCTCAATTGTATTGGACAGGGTTCTCGTAGAGCAACTAGAAATTTAATCTACTAGTCAAACGACCGTCTATGTAAACACTTACTATAGAAGAAACCAATTTGTGGAATACAATAAGAAAGTTGTTTTTACGACTGAAAATGGAATGGAAATTGGAATCTCTCTAACTCTTGAGGCCCCGTTGCCCCTTACGGGGGCAGCGGGGGCTTGGAGTTGAGATGCGCACACAAAAATACCTGAGACATAAATCACTTTAAAATGACTCTAGATGCATAAAAACAATATGCAAAACAAAGTTTCTTTATGCGATAGGTCCCAGTTAACAAAACTATGTTCAAACCCCATCTTTCAGTGCTAAAAATGGTTTGTTCAAGGTCCAAAAAAGGAGGTTAGGTTTAGTCTCCCAAGGCAAAAAGTCAATTTTTCTTTGAAAAAACCATTTTTTTTATGAAACAGAGTTAAAGAAAACACTGTTTTAATCGTTTTTAGGGCATAAAGTTACTTAGGAATGGTTAAAACACGACTTTAAAAAAAATTCGGGAGGAATTTACTTTAGTAGCGCCTGAAGCTTCTAATGAAATCAGAGTAATCATGAAGCGATAAAAGCTTACTTTCTGTGCTTTTGTTGCGGCATAATTGTCGAAGAAATTTCAAGTAACAGACATCAGCAAAGGCAAACAGTCCAGCATGCAGCACATTTGGAGCCCAATTTATAATAATTTTAAAATCCAGTTTCATAGCTTTCAATACATAAAATAGCACAGCGTATACAGTGGGATGAATTGCAGATCTAAGAGCAGTGTCTGAGCTCCACTCCCACGACAGAAAACCTTGTCCATAAACCATCTTGAACGCCACTTCAACACTCTAAGAATACAAAAGATTTTTTAAACATTGATGATTACTAGAGAGCGGATTTATATGGATTTCCATATTTTTTCTAAGACTTTTTTTGGCTTAAATACGATATAAAAACACGCTTTGTGGCGGTTTCTGATTAAAAAACGCGAAAAAAAATTCCATATTTTCCATATTTTATGGAAACTTCCATATTTTGCCATTTTGGCCATATTTTTTCCATATTTTGGCCTTTTTTACAAATTTTCCATATTTTTCTCCATATTTTTGATTTTTTTAGCGAGATGTGAAAAGTTCAGCTCAAGAAGTGTATTTCTAAATTTCCGTTTAACTTGCTTAACGAAAAAAGAACTAATATTACGCCAGAACACCTTGAAATGTATATTCTATGTAATTGTGAAACTGAAAAGTAGATTTTGTTGTCCAACAAAGGTTTTTACATCAAATTTTATGAATCCATATTACTCCATATTTTTCAAAAATTTCCATATTTTGGCCGTATTTTGCCAAATTTTTGGCCATATATATGGCCATATTTTACATTTCTCCGTCCATATAAATCCGCTCTCTAATGATTACTCTACCTGAAAACTTTCGTCGGGAACAAACCAAGTTGAACTCAGAAAGATATTGAACAATCTAAAGACCAGAAGTAGCCAGCCATATTCATCAGCCCAGGACTTATAGCCTCGATACACCCAACCTAACATCTTTAAATCACACTGCATGTACAAAAATTATAAAAAGTACGGACTAATATAATGCACGAAAACCGAGTGCGACTCAACCGAAAGTAATTTCACCATCATGTGTCTCAACGCTTTTATGTCACTTGGCTCCATAAATAGTCTTAAAATGACAAAAAGATGACGAATCATAAATATTACACAGCAAGTACTTACATACCCAATTATCGACACGACTAGTCTACATAAGCAAATATTATCAAGAAAATAGTTGGTGGCATAAGGGAACGCTACTAGAACATGCATAAAAATTTTTAAACAACCCGCATCATATACCAGCGAGAATAGTCTAGACCGGTATTAACATTGTTAATTTAACAATCAACTTTCACCATCAACTTTCAACAATTTAACTTTCACCTCTAATAACCATTGTACCTTTAGATTAGCTTTTTTATAAGCATCAACTATTTACACCGAAGTAAAGATACAAACCAAAAGAAGGACCAAGACAAATTTTTACCATGGGTGGTAGTCAGGTAAAGATTTTATCACCTTTTGATAAATATAAATTCTATTCAAAGCAAAATTTTCAAGTTACTTTTGGTCGCAGATAGTGATGTGCATTTGCCTTCGCGCGGGATTTCGGGACGGGATTTTCAGCCAAAAAAATTTCGGGATCGGGATTTCGGCAAAAAAAAATCGGGATCCCGTTGGGGTCCCGAACAAATTTTCGGGATTGTTTTCAGATGGAAGTTTTGGCTAGTTTTGTGTTTTTGCATGAACAAACAGGCCCTTTGTGCTGCCACCCGACATTTTGATACATTTCTGGCACTTTGAACATTTCGCTTCGGTAGCTGACAATTTCTCGAAAAGCCCAATACACCAAATTACACTCATCTAAAAACTACTTGTTTAGTCGATACAAAGAAGAAATTCAACTGGCATATATGATAGAAAAACATATAAGCGAGGGGGTAAAAGTAATAAAAAAATTTCGTAAACATGTAAAAATTTTGAAGAATTTAATCAAAACATTGTTAAAAATTAGCGCTTCGGGATCCCGAACAAATTTTGGGATCGGGATCGGGATTTCGGTAATCGATCGGGCGGGATTTCGAGACGGGATTTTTGTCTGAAAATGGCTCGGGCGGGATCGGGATCCCGACGGGATCCCATCCCGTGCACATCACTAGTCGCAGATAACAAATTTAAACGTATGGTTGGTAAGCGCAATTGCTCCAAAAACACCTGTAGATCTTGCTAACCGATTTAAATTGTGGCAAAAAATGGATAGAATTTGGCCTTCGAAAAAAGGGTTGCCTTTTCTGACACAAAAGTCGCCAATTCTGCCCAGGACTACAAAATACGAGGAATCTGATAAAAAACAAAGAAAATCGCCAAAAGAGCCAAAATATCATGTGCTGGCTGGGTCATAGGTTAGCTAGGCTGGCTCTTAACTGGGGTGGGTCCTACCTTATTTGAGTCTCAATTAATCTGGGCAATAAAAAAGCAAAAAACCCGTTATTTTACTTTTTGAGAATTAACGGCTGCTAAGCAGCCTAGATACAGTGAGACGCGCGATAACGCCTCTAATAGCAAAAATGGAATCGAGTCGATTCAATCGACTCTACTTTATTATACCCCCCCTCCCTCAAAAAAAAAAATGTAACTGCCACAAAATACGTGTACCATCCGCCCAAAACTATTTTAATGCCCTAAAAACGGTAAAGCGAGTAGTTTTGGGCTGGTCATTTGCGGTCAAGGCAGTTTTTCCTACAACCCATTTGTGCAATTCTTTCGCCTTTTTTCGCACTTTTACCATGTTTTTTTCACTGGACTAAGGCAAAAAAGGACTGAAATGCACTTATTTCTCCAGGATCTTGCTCGGATTCATCTCACAGGTAAGTTTGTGCGCGCATCTCTAACTCTCAAGTCCCCGTCACCCCCTTACGGCGGCTCGGGGGCTTTAAGTTGAGATGCGCACACAAGCATACCTGAGAGAAAAATCACTGGAGAATAAGCTCTGGATGCATAAAAATAGCATGCATGCCAGAGCTTTTTTATGCGGTAGAGCCCAGTTGACAAAGCTATTTTCAAGATCTTTTCTTTTCCTGAATGAGCCCTCCTTAGAAAGTGGCCCCTTACTTGTCCCCTCCCTATACAGCAAAGATGTGTCAATAAAAAATAGGGCACAATCAGCGTGGCATTCGTAGTCAATAGTTTCTTAATTTATAAAACTTTATTTCTTTTTACCTTTTAAAAGGACCTCAATTAGTAATTATTTAAATATACCTTGATTTTAATACATTGATCTATATTCGATGTTTTCTTTTTAAAACAAATAAAACCTCAGCTTATTGTTTCAACTACAATTTGCGTGGTGACTTCCCTAAGACTTGTTTAGAAAAAGTTGGTCAAAAACACAATGCCAAAAACACGATTTTGAATTAGGGAGGGGGGCCTTCTATTAGAGAAAATACGGTATGCCAAAATGTAGCTTATAATCTGGGCTACATTTTGGTATATAACATGCCCAGAAGACACCAGCAAAACATAGGTCAAAAACACAATGCTACGAACACATTTTTTTTGAATTTAGGGGTTCATTATATCGAGAGGCGACTGTATAAGGATGTCCAAAAGATTTACGACCGTTCTCCATCTACTCCATCCACGGGTCTCCACGGTGGTGATGAAAAAATAGTAGTTTTCATGCCATAGGTAAAAATACAGTTCAAGGCAAAGCTAAGAGTAAGCAAAAAGTTTTCACCTAGTATGAAGGTACAGGTGAACGTGAGGATAAAATATTGTTTTGGTATATAAGTATTGGCAGTTTTTTCGGTGCATAGACGTTTCGCAAATATTTTCAAATGCAAAAATTTGCGAAACGTTTCGCAAATATTTGCATTTGCAAATATTTGCGAAACGTCCATACGCCGTTTTTTCTTTCAAATACTGTTTTATGGACAATCTCCACAAATTTGTTTATGCTTTTAGCATATTCGAAAAGCCAATGCACTGCTCGGCAAAATCCACATTATCATTTTTTGAATGTTTGGTAATATTTTTCAGACACAAGCCGTGGGATACGAATTTGACAGAATGTGCATTTCTGGAATAATTTTCCCTTTGCCTTCAATCGAGTTGCTAAGGCTTCTAAAACAGCGTTTAACAGTTTATGAGCGGGTAGAACGTATCCTTCGTGCGCTGCAAACATTTCACGCGCCGTTTCAGCAGCCTTAGAACCACATTGTCAGAAAAATACAATTTCATAAACCTGGTACACCGCCGTTTGCGTCTGAAAAATAAAAAAAAGCAGACACTTTAGAAAAATGAAAATGTGAATCTTGTGTAGCAGCACATTGGCCTTCCGGATAAATAAAAAGCATCACAAATTTTTAAAGATTGTCAAAAACGGCATCCGAAAAAAAACGCCACAACTAACTTACCAACCCAATATTAATACGAACGAAAGTGCATAGAGAGGCAAGAGTTAGAGGTAGTGGTAAAAGTTGATTGCTAATACCGGTCCTCAACGAAATAAGTTTCAAACATTTAACTGGGAACAACAAATCGACAGGAAAAGTAATCTTATGTTTTTTCTCTCGAAATATTTTTTGGCCAGTATTATAACTGATTTCCTTCGACCACATTTTCGTGGGGTACTTCTTGTTTCTTCCATAGCTTATCCTCCAGATCATCCACAGAGCTACTAGCACCAGCTGGCGATTGATTGATGAATGCTGCCTCCCTAATCTTCAGAAAAGCACACATGGTTGAGGACAACGGCAGGGCATCCAAACGATCGACGAATTCTTTATGGAAAGAGGCGAGATGAATAGCTTGGAGACGAGCCCCTTCTGTCTGATCAGCATCATGTTCATCCTTAAAAAAGTAAACCAGTAAACAAGCCAGCGTAAAAATTAGATTGTGCGAGTAATTACATCATCCAGACTGTAGTTTTGTCCTCGAAGCCCTTGCAAATCATCTTCTAATACACCTTCCCCGTTTTCTCCACGCTCGGAATTTTCTCCGCTAGAACTTGAATTATCGTCATCGCTGCCACTAGATTCTGACCTAAGGCCAGCATCCCCTTGAATTTGTCGTTGCTCCTCCAATGACTCATCCACAATTTCATATGTAGCGTCACTTTCACTTCCAAAACTTTCATTTTGAGCAACTTCAGCATTACCAGACGCATCATCCAAAGCATGCCCAATACCTAACACGACGGAAATTTGTGGTTAACTGTGTTATTCAGTGTGCTTGCAAAACACTTAAAACTATGTTTTTTCAGTCTTTAACACTTTCAGCGTATCGAATTTTTTTTTAGGGAGCGGCTAACCTTTTTGGGGGAATTTTTAACCAAAAAGTCGACATATACCTTGGAGGACTAATATAAGCCAATTTTGTGAAGTACTTGGATACCCAATAAAAGTAAAATCTGAACGTATTTTTGTTTATCGGGCACTAATCACATAGAGACACATTGGTATACATATTAACTGTAAGTATTTAGAAACACTTTTGTGTATCAAGTATGTGTGTGCAGTGATCGCAATACCAAGACTTTACGGCACCCGTTGGGGGCGCACGAGGCTTAAAGATGCTCGGTAAAAGATCAGTGCACAGATTAACCTACAAGGTCAATCCGAGTAGTGCCATCAATTAAATAATGCATCTCGAAGCTTCCTATAACCCATTTCTCAAAGAAGATAAAGTAAAACATGACATTATAGGCATTAAGATACCCTTCAGAACTGAAAGTTGGCTGTTGAACGAAAAAAAAATTAATAGTCGGGCGGCGCCAAAACAAAAAGTTTTACGTGCTCAAAAGAACCAAAGTGCCGAAAAAACATAATTCCTTAGTGTTTGTGCGAGGGCATCGAATAAACGGCTGTACACCATAATTTACGCGAAAATTTGTTACGAGGTACATTTGTTTACGCGGTCACTTTGTTACGCCACAACAATTTGCATGTATTCATTTACAGTACTCATTTTTTGAGAGGTTTTTTTATTCTGAAGCACCCAAAAAGACCTCAGGAATCCAAAACTGAAAACAGAATTTCAAAAAGAGGCTTGCTTGCTGAGATATGATTATAGCCAGCCGAGAATTTAGTTTTTTCCCATTTTCTCTCGTAGTTTTGACCATATCTCAGCAACCAAACCTTTTTTTGAAATTCCGTTTTCAGATTTGGATTCCTGAGGTCCTTTTGCCTATTGTTGTACCGCAGAATAAAAAAAACCTACAAAAAATGAGTGCTGTAAACGAGTACGTGTAAACTTTTGTGGCGTAACAAAGTGATCGCGTAACAAATGTACCTCATAACAAAATTTCCGCGTAAATTATGGTGTACAGCCGAATAAACAACTCCGGCAAAAATCGTTCCAAAAACAAATAAATTATTAATAAATTAAAATCAATATTCAAAGTTCATATATTACCATTTTCAAGTTCTTCATCGACAATGATTGCATGAACAATTTCAGCGTCATCTTCATGCCCATAGTCCTGAGCATTTCCTTGATTCTCCTCAGGATTATTGAAACCAAGCAAATTTTGAGGTTCTTCATGAACCCCATCCAACTCCAAATTCTGATCAATGATTTCTTCTTCTGCTAGTATTATTCTATGACGGGGGCCAAAGCGTATGTTTTCGAAATTTTCATCCCTGTTCTCTTCCTCACTGCGACCTCGCTTGAAACGAAACCCCTGAAATTAGTAAACAATAAATGGCTTCATAGCGATACAAAAATAAGACCATATTGATCTCAAAGTCTGTGTCATCAAGAAGTTGCGGTTCACCAGGAGGCATAATATCAACTACAGGGTGTACGTCTCTTTGATCGTCTTCTCTCCCATTAATTAAATCTTCCAGAACAGGATTTTGCTCAGCCGCAGCATTCCTTGCACGAGCTAGAAAAACTTTGAGTTAAAGGGACGAGAAATAACAATCTCATACTAAGTTTTATCAAACCTCTCTGGTGTCGTGCAATCCTTTCGCCGATCATCGCTAAAAAGTGTCGAGGATTAAGGTTTGGTTCACGCCTTTGGTCAGGATGTTCGTGGGGATCAACTTCGTCATCGACCTCATCAATGGGAGGTTCACCATCTGGAATGAAAATTTATGCTGACAAAAGAATGCATTAAACCTCACCGAAGAGTAACATGTTAGCCCTACCTACAATCCAGAGAGGGAAGCGATTTCTTCGAGCTAGAGGCTGCCTAAAGGGATCAAGTTCAGAACTTGTGCTTCCACTTTCGTCGCTTCGTTGCCCCCTTGGCTTCAAGCACTGATAACGCATCTGAAGTGTAGAGACTTCACTTGTCGCTTGGCGAACACACTGACGAATTTTGTTTCTGGAAGGTTAAAAGTATAAGGCAAGGAAAAACGACACGCGCCCCACAATTACCTGCAAATATCCATGAGACGAGGTGGTTCTGGCAATGGGATTTCCAGCTGTCTAACAGTAAACTCATTTCCCTGACTCGGCAAAACCAACTGAGAGAACACAACGGATGAAACATCATATACCACAAACTGAGTTTCTGACTGACGAACGATACGTTGAAGCTGAAAATACTGAGATGAAAACTTAATTTTAATTTGAAGGAGAAGATCTAAAATTTAAGGAAATACCAAGTTTCCATAAGGCACCACAAAAATTCCACCGAGTTTAAGAAGATTACAAAAGTAGCTTCGTCGAGAATGGGGAACAAGTGCACCACAGTAAATTCTGTCATAGCGCATTGCAGTCTTGATTTGGAATGCATTGCCATTAAGGAGCTGTGGCTCACACCATTCAAAAGCACTTAACTCAGCTGACATCAACGTCTTCTCGATACAGCTCAATGAATGATCAAGGACGTTTTCATAAAGCTCAAAACCATGATTAATACCCGTGTCACCTGTAAAAAAGACATAAAAGACGCGCTAACCAATGTTAAGAACTACAAACCGAGCAAGAACCCGACCATTGTACTCAAATACCCAGTGCCAGATCCAATATTTAGAAAAGACCTGAACCAAAAACTTTACACCTCTGCGTGAATTGTAATAGATTTGGAAGCTAAAAACGGCATACATTCCCTTCTCCAACTTCAAATTTTCCAATACGCTGGCGTAGATACACGGAGCAGATAGATGTAAAAACCCGGGACCTTCGCCTAGAAAGAATGATAAGCAGGAAAAATTTAAATTTTGTCTTACCTTCAAATTTCCAAGCAACGTCTCTGTACGCAGCACTGCGCTGAGAGGGCGGCACGAAACGACCCCTGTCGACAAGTCTAAAATGGTTAAAGTTACTTTGACAAGCTTATGTTTAGTGCGTTTAAACAAAATGGTACTTACCGCATAACCAGCTCAATTTCTTTTTTTTTCACAACGTCATTTTTCACGAGATTGTCCACCAACTCATCGTTACTTTTTCCATTTGACGTTTCAGCATTTCCCATGGTGAAATTCAAATCACTAGCAAGAGGGCTTTTAATTGCACCAAAATAACTGAAAGAAATACTTTAAGTAGTTGCGAGAAATTTCCAGATATTGAAGAGTTTTAAACTGAAAATCACAGGATGTATCAAAAATTTCCAAAGCTCAAATGGCCATAACTTTTGTTAGCTGTGTATAAATTCGTATACCTGGTACATACCAGGTAATTTAGTCTAGTAAGATGTATATTCCGGCAGAAATAATTTTGGCAGATATCAGTCTAGAAATGTGCGGGTTTGGAAATTTTCTTGGAACCTGAGTAACCTGAGTTTGTCGTTTTGGGGGCTAGGATAAATTTGGCCAAACAAATTTTTCAAAACTGGGGGTCTGTAATTAAAAAGAATTCGGTAGATTGATTATACGAAATAATGCAAAATAATAAATAATAGGATGGGTATCTTAGTTTTAGCAAATTTTCACGAACTTTTCTTGAAATAGCTGAGCGATACCTTTCAGCAACTTTTATGAACCTCTTGAGATCTAATATAATGAAAGAAAATTAATCAAAGTAAACATTAAGAGTGTGCTAAAACAATAACGGAGAAGATTCAAATTCGAAAACCCTCTCATTAAACCGGTTGGCGATTACATTTTCGGTTCCTGAATTTGTTATGAGTACAACTAATGGTTACAAGGTGCTTCTGGATCAAATACAAAATTGCTATGCGCAAAATTTTTTGAACAGAGGCAACTTTGGCTGTACACCATAATTTACGCGAAAATTTGTTACGAGGTACATTTGTTAAGCGATCACTTTGTTACGCCACAATAATTTGCATGTATTCATTTACAGTACTCATTCTTTAAAGGATTTTTTCATTCTGAGGCACCACATTGGGCAGAAAAACCTCAAAAATCCAAATCTGAAAACAGAATTTCAAGAAGAGGCTTGCTTGCTGAGATATGGTCAAAAACTATGAGAAAAAAAGGATGAAAACCAAGTTTGCGACTTGCTATGATTATATCTCAGCAAGCAAGCCTCTTCTTGAAGTTCTCTTTTCAGATTCGGATTCTTGAGTTATTTTTGCCTACTGTGGTGCCTCAGAATGAAAAAATCTTTTAAAAAATGAGTACTGTAAATGAGCACATGCAACAACAATGGTGTAACAAAGTGACCGCGTAACAAATTTTCGCATAAATTAATTTAACCATATTAAATTATAGTGTACAACCGCAATTTTTTCGACTCCCGCGTTTTAAATTTTAGATTTCGTCCGGATTTAATAAGTTGTTTTATTTTTTTGTCATGCTCCAGTGATGTCAGAATTAAAAATAGTCCTTGCAGGCATTCAGTGATACTAATGAATATGTGTGGCAATGTCTCCTACCCGTAAATGCAATAGCAGAGCCCCATGGACAAAAAAAAAAGATGATCACCAGTTCGCATGCAAATTCTCAGCTTTTCCCTACATGTCGCTATCTGTTATTGCCGCTTTCAATCCTTCAAAAATCTGGTTTTTTCATTCTTTATTTTTTTTAGCAAACGTATTTTTGATGTCAAATGGATTATTGTAACGCATTTAAGTTACTGCTCAGTGATTATAAACTCAAAACGACAAGCTTACTTCTTGAATTCGCCAAAGTGCGAAAAAAGACTGGAATAATATACGTATACGGGATTGCCATTTGCTTAACCTTATTTTCCGGCTAAAATTCACACATAAAAAGCAAAAATAAAGTGGAAGATCGGTTTCATCACAAAAATGTGGCTCAGAAATAGCATACAGAATATTAAGGGTCATTTTCGCAAAATCAGGGCACAAAAAAAGCATGCATCAATGTAACTATAAAAATGTTTTTACGAGCTTCGGAGACCACTACGCCATAGTGTTGTTTTATAAAATAATTCGTGATAAGACGAAGAACAAGGCGAAAATTCCACTAATGTTTTTTTCAAATTAATTTAATCATATTACTAGAGTTGTAGACTCACGGATGAGTGGGGTTGGCCTCCCTCCTGTAAAATCGCCAGCGAGAGGGATATTAGCAAAAAATTTAAGGCTGGAGGGATTACGAAAGGGATTTTGGGCACTTTTGGTCACGGAAGGGATGAATGTGCGGAGGGGATTTTCCAAAATTTTTGAGGAGTTAAAAAAGTTTTCACAGGACGTGCACACTTTACACACACAACAATTAAAACAGCATATTAACTTGATTGTATCAAATGTTATTCTAAAATTTTCAAAACCACAGGGTCTATGAAATGAGTGAGACATTGAAATTTATGAGCTTAAGAATGAAATTAGAAATGGTTATTTCGGAGTCTCACGATTTAAAGTCGACTAAAGGGCAATACTTTAGCATATTGGAAGCACAAGCTCGAAAACGAGCGGGAGTCCACGACTGAGGAGAGCTTTTTTCACACATTCGCTGATGTAAGCTTATTAAGCAAGACACGTCATATGGGGAGGTAATTCTCGTAAAAACGGGATAAAAATTTTGGGTGGGCGGGATTACGGGAGGGATTTTCTAAAAATTTTTGTGAGGGATCACGTGATGGATTTCGGGCATTTTTTGGCCACGGGAGAGAGCGATGCGGGAGGCCAACCTTAGTGTAGAAAATTAGTGATATAAATTGCTGTTTTTCATCAAAAAATCTGGTTTCTCAGTTTTATACAAAATTTTCACAAAAAATCCCGGTTTTTGGGCACATATAAAGTCAAAAGACTGTATGGAACAAGTAATGCAAATTTGGCGTCTTATGTGGCTGAAGCGGTTTCCCGTCAAAACTGCCGAGCAAAAAATTGGAATTATCTGGAAAAATTTTACGAGCAAATGTCTAAAGTATATGCACACTAGATGCGATTATTGTTGATTTTGTGGTTATTATGAGGAAAAACGAATGAAGAACATATAAAATTAATTTGCTTTCAAAAATTTTAACAAAAACAATAGGGGGACCAATGCACCCCCCCCCCACTGAGGGATAGGTCTAGTTTTTTAAAAGTAAGTGGGTCATCATTTTTTACCAATAATGAAGTACCACAATATGCAGGGTGAATTTTGTCACATCTTTCTTTTTCGTTTTTCTTTTCGCGCTAATGTGTTATTGTTGGCGCGTTTTTTTGATAGAGACTTGTTTGGGCTTAAGAATGGTGATTTCGGCCAGTTGTGTGCTGGCGTGTTGCAGAAAAAAAAATTGTCCTCCGGCCCTAAACTTTTTTTACTCCGCCTGCAATCTCTACTCTTAAAAAATTTTTCCGTGTCTCTGGCCTCCAACTTTGAAAAAGGTTGTCATGCCTCTACTCTAAACGTTTCCCAAAATTCCCAATGGTGACGTAAAAATTTCTTGAGAGCAAACGAAATACATTCAAATGTCTGACAATTTAATGTTAATGGATAGGAGAACTTTGGCGGACGATCTTATTGGAGTGTTTCTAAAATTAACGATGACGAGAAACGCCTAGGAGAGCTTTAGAAGCTGAAAGAGTTTTGACAATTTAAATAAATTCAAAACTTTGATTTATCATCTTATGCACACTGACTACTCACTTAAATATTGGTTCCTCCCTCCGGCCTCCCCCCCAAAAATTTTTTCCTCCGCTTGCGGCGGAGGCCAGAAGCCGGAGGAATTGGCTTCTCCTCCGGAGGCCAGCAGAGACCTGGCTGCATGTTTTAATACGCTTTATTATAGCCTTACATATGGAAGAACCCACATCGAAATCTTTTGTGGCGGATATTGCTTGGTAAATTTTTGGTCCAATTTGCCTTGCCTGACCAACATCTCGTAACGGCGTAATTCAAAAACTTGTAAACTCGTAAACTTTTGGACTCGAAAACCTGATGAAAGTACTGAAAATAAACATTTTTGTAGTAAAACTAATCGATGCCTTTAATTACTTTGAAAAATAACGTGCTAATGAAACCCATGAGCTGTACTTATAGAACTGCTTACTTAGAAAAATATCAGCTGGCCTATAAATTGGCAAATTTACGTGTTCGCAAGTTTTCAGGCTAGAAAATTAAGAGCTGTTGGTCAGCCGTTTATATTTTCTATTTACGGTTTTTTAGGATCCGTCGCGGTATACCGAAAAATGTGCCTGACAAAATTGAGATTGAAAAAAAAGATTTGATTAAACTTTTGCAAGGTATCGATTTTTTCTATTTCGGCAACTGGTGGAGATTTCTATGTATCTACTGCCTAGGTGAGGGAGATGTATCATCTGATGAAGAATCTTTGCAGGGAGAGGAGGGCATCTTGGAGGTACTTACCATTTAATATTTCCCTGACAGATTTGACATATTTATCAGAGACAACGTCTGCGTGGATCTGCTTGTGATTTGACTGAAGGACTACAGAAATACAAGTTGGACGATTACGATGATGTCGATGTGGTTGACGACGCCAAAAAGTTTTCATTTTGCTTTTCTAAGTTCCACCTTCTTCATCTATTTTCAGAGGGCCATCGTTAAAAGGACTTGCTTATTATGCTTCGCCTCTTGAGGATCCTTACATCACTCGCCATGCTGATTCAGATGAGGAAGAAGAAAAGGAAGACTTTGAACTTAAAGATTCTGACAATCTAGTAGTTGTGGCCAAAATAATTAAGGTCAGGAATTTTGATGACTGATCTTTCGACATTATTTATTTAATTGGTTTACGCGTCACTTTACATATAAGATTTTGCGTTGCTCGTAATAAAATAAATTTATTTTTAGGAAGATGCGTCACTGGAAGTGTACACTTATAACGAGGAGAACGATGACTGGTATTTGCACCACGGTATTTGACAAGCAGTATATAAATTTGTTTGTGATGTAAATTGGTTCAGATTACATCTTGAACGTGCCGCCGCTTTGTCTCGCTCCATTTAGTTATGATCCAGGTTCGGAAGATAAAAAGGTATTATTCAATCACTTTTTTTATAATACAAATGCATTTTTCGTTCAAAAAATTTTTTTTTTTCGGGCAACTTGATAGCTGTTGGAACCATGGATTCTGTGATTCATGTCTGGGACCTTGACATCGTCAACGGTATGTTCTTTGATAGCTCGTAATACATAAAAGATAGGATCGCTCAACCTTGTAGGGGGTGTGTCAAGCTTCTTAACTGTTTTTTTTTTAAATTTTGATTTTCAAAATTGTTAAAGCGAGGCTTGGCTTTTTTTAAAGGTGAAATTATTGAGCTGTTCAAATTTAATGCTACGTCTAAACTGAATCGATTTGTGAAAACGGGTTTTTGGAAAACATTCTAAAAAATATCCACGGACATTTTAAATCGCGCGATATTCTTGACACACCCTATAAGGAGGTGCTTAAAAGTGTGAGTGGCCAAGGTGTTAGCAAAGTCGGAATTGTCTATTCTTTAGTCTCATGGATATATATGTATTCGTTGGTTTTACCGCTAACTTGCGCTGGCCTATCCTCAGCCTAAGGATTTCTCTTAGTTACACATGCAAGAAATTATCTTTCATTGTGTTTTGTATCAGTAGGTTTACATTTGAATGGTAAATTTAGGGAGTAGGCTGTGCGTTTGGCTTTGTGCAGTTTTTACATTACAAAAGCATACCGGTATTTTTGTCGGCTTTTTAAGTTTCAGTGATTCTTTACTTTATGCTGTTTTACTTTATGTTGCTAACTCTAAGCATAGTTGTCTGTCATATATTTGTAGTTTCCTCTTTAGTTTTCATTTTCAGCATTGAGATTGGCTCTTCATTAAATTTTGTATTGAAACGAACTTTAACACTTTTAGGGGTTTATCTCTATTCACCAACAAGGACATTTTCTTAGGCTTAGGCTTAGATTACAAAGATTTGCGTGTTTCTGAAGAATTCTCAGCGGGCTCAAATGCAGTTGACCAGCCTCTGCGATACTACGATCTGTCCTTCCACTTCTTCGGGGACCTTACCATGCTTTCTGTCGACTTCTTCTTCACGCTCTTAAAAGAAAAATCTTAACGAGACGAATGATAAGGAAGCAAAAAAACCCCCCTCTGATTTTTTTAGCTTTCTGAACAGACGAGTAGAGTAAGGGATCCCAAAAAAGTTCGATACACAGCTGGGTCCGACTATTTTTTCCTAACTTCTTTAAATCTTTAACCATTTTAATATTGATTTTTTTAAGGTAAAAAATTGTAAGGATTTTGAATTTGCCAGCCGTTTTTCAAAAAGCCAATATTATTGCCTTAAAAAAAATTTTAAATGATTCATAAAATCAAAGAATAGACAGTGCCAGCTTTACTTCAATTTTAGCCACTGGCATTTTAACCAAGCACCCCTCATATTATCCTGTGTTTTGTATTTTAGCCATTGAGCCGGTTCTATCGTTGGGTAAATCTTCTCACAAGGGTATTTTTATTATAATGCAGCACGTTTGTTGCGTTGTGTTTATTTATGCAGTTTTTAGCAGAAAAGTCAAAGAAATCGAGCAGTGGATCGGCCAAGCAAAGCGGGTCACAAAAGTCGAGAAAGAAGCGCAATGGTTCAGCCCAGTGTCATACGGATGCGGTTTTGTGTCTGGATTGGAATCAATTAGCAGATCACATTTTGGCGTCTGGGAGTGCAGATCAGTCGGTTATTCTTTGGGACTTAGATGAAGCAAAACCGGCAAGTGTGGTACCTGATTTTGATGGAATGGTAAGATTTTAAAGTCTTTATTGTGTTAATTAGCGATTTTTACGTGCAATCTCTTCAATGGCATCCGGCTGAGCAAAGCATCATACTGGCCGGAACAAGAAAAGGGAAAATAACCGTGACAGATTGCAGGAGCAGCGATACACGGTCTTCGACTTTGTGTTGGTCTATTAGACACGAGTTTGAAATTGAAAAGGTTAGTAACGCACTCTTTTATTGTTTCCTAACTGTAATGCTGTTTCAGGTATTATGGAATGGCTTTAACCCATTCTGCGCTTTTGCATGCTCAAGTGATGGTGAGTCGTCCGACATTTTTTTTTTCAAATAACAAAATCCGAAAGAATCTTTGATATTTCGTTTAAGGCTGATTGTGTCACATTTTTGTACTAAATTCGCATATATATGTTTGGGGCTTTACGTGAAATGTTCTGAAACGCGCCAAAATTTGTTTAAGGCAAAATTTGCCTGCAATGGGAATTTAGACTAGGTAAATTCGCTCATACCTTAAAAACACCCATACCACTTTCTTCAAGTTGTGCCTTGATCATTTTTCGGCAAATTCTTCTCCTTGGCATTTAGAAATCTTAATTGTGTATGTTTGTTTGTGCACTAACTGCAGTTGTGCTGAATGATTTCTTCACCCAAGCAAATTAAGAGAGTATCCTTTTGATATGATTTTTTTCTTACTTTCAGTCTCTAAAACTTTTTTCCTGTACTAATTAGAGTATACCAAAGAAGCTTTTGTTGAGGTGAATTAACGTTTTACGATACGTTTCTTAATTTTTGTAATTTCACTCAAACGACAGTTTGGAATCTAGAAACCTTTTTTAAAGAGCTTTAGTTAGTACAAGAAAAATAAAAAACTAAAAACGCTAAAAAATTTAACTATTTGAGTTTCCACATACACCAAGTGGGGATTCACATAGCTTGGATAGGGTGGTTTACATTGGTGTCGGATGCTCAGGTACGTGGTGTTAAGAGGTAATATTCTTATGGGGTATACGCCTGTGAGGTGTCCCAAGAAATCAAGAAACCTACTGGGTGCAGTAGGTGAAGCGTTTGCAGAAGCCAAATTGTGTTTGATGAATAGTTCACAAAATAAAAAAAATTGTAAAACGATAAGTCACCTATATCAAACCTTCTGCAGGACATTCTAAAAAGCCTATTATAGTGCGTTATAGAAGTTAGAAGCATAAAAACTTCAACGGAACTGGAAAAAAATAAAGTCTCGTACACAGTGGTCTCGTTTGGCTGTAGGGTTTGGCCCTATGGCCAAAATGAGTTCTCAAACTATGAATTTTTCGAGAGAAATGGGTTTAAAAAAAATTTACACTTACCGTATAACCTCTATTAACTCTCTCCCTTCTCTCGTCATGACAGTCGTTGGTTAATGATTTTTTACAGCTCAACCACCCGATAATTGGGTACTGGCACCATACTCAAAAATATAGCCCTAAATCAGCTACATTTTTGAGTATTGTGTCAGTACCCAATTTTTGGGTGGTTGAGCCGTAAAAATCGTTGACCATCGATCGTCGTGACGAGCGAGGAGGAGGTTAAATAAAGGATACACGGTATCCTCAATTAGAATTTAAGCAACACGTAATTTTTTAGAGTTGATTTGTGTTGAAAAATTCGAGACCACTGTATGCAGAGACTTCAGACCTTATTTCGGTCATCAGGCTGAACGCTACAGTTAAACGCGACCACTATAATCGAGGTTTAAAAAATGAAGTAATATACCAATATTTTGGCTCTTTTCGGCGCGTAATTCACGTCCTTCATATGTTTGTGTACATTCAGTTTTCATTTATGTTTAAGGAAAACTGCGCTATTTTGATTCAAGGAAGCCCGGTGAATTTGTCACTGAGGTTTTGGCTCATGATGGCGGTGTCAATGATGTTTCGCAGAGTTTTAAAGTCAAAAGTCTTCTTGCGACAGTTGGAGCTAAGGTAGTCTTGATCTCTACTAAAATCGAAATCACTGTTACTCGACTTTATTATATAGGAAATGAAAGTGTGGAAACTGGGCAATGATGATCAGTTTAGACATGTACACACTCATCGAGTCAACATGGGCCATGTTAACATTGGGAAATTTTGTCCTGATAGTGGAACCGTCATGGGTATGTCGTTTCATTTGCATACCCAAAATTTTACGTCAATATTTATTTAGTTATTGGTGCTGAAACTGAAGAGCTGGTTCGAGTGCTTGATCTATCCAAGTTTTCCGAAATTGTGACTTTCTTTAATCAGGATATCGAGCCGATGAGTACCGGCGACTGATAGGGGTTCATCGTATGTAACAAAAAATATTATTCGCCCTTTTAAGTCGTCTTTTTTTGTTGTTGAATTTCTCTGGTCCTGCAACGTTATATAAATCTTTATAAATCGATAGTGATTCCGCATCATTTACCTTGAGTGAAATAGTCACCCGTCAGCAGGTGAAACACTGTATATGCAGCCTAGCGTGTTATGATCACCTTCTTCACAATCGGCACTGACAGTGTCACCAAACGTGAGAGTCAATGTCGGTGTGATGTTAGTCAGTGTCCCTGTCAGTGCTAGCTTAAGTGTCAATTATGTAATGTATGATTTCAGTCATTTTTCCAATTTGTGCCTGCAATTTTACTTATATTATTTTCGCAGATCTTCTACCTATGACTTTGACAAACACTTATTCTTTCGATTATTTTATTAGTAATGAACCATCAAAGAGAAAACAAGCTAGAATTAATTCTCGTTTGAAAGCTTTACCGCTTTTGACATCCATAGTAGGTACACGGTAAATTGCGGGTCGCCAAAATCGGGTCGGACAAAATCGGGCCGGACAAAATCGGGTCGGACAAAATCGGGTCAGACAAAATCGGGCCAGCCCATACAATTAATTAATATGTTCATTCTACTATTTTAAGTCAGCTTCTCGTGTTCAATCTTGCCGATCATAGTCACTAGTCTATCGTTATAGAGTGATTCACCTATTTTTCGAGACTTTAGTTTCATGATTATAAACAAGGGAAAGCCGCAGGTGTGTAAACACGTTTCATCCCATGATTTCGTTATGGCCGTTTTTTCGTAGCGCCATGATTTTTTTGGCCGTGGTTTTTCAAAACTTATTTTCCCTGTTCAGTTTGTGTTGAAAAGAACCTTCACAAGTTTAGGTTTTTCTCCATGCACCAAACGAACCACATGGATGTCCACTTGGTGTGAAATTTTTTTCTTACTTTCAAGCTCTCAAATTATTATTTTTTGTATTAATTTGGGTATTCTAAAGAAGATTTGACAGAGTTAAAATACCGTCTTACGTAGTGTTTTTTAATTTTTTGGAAAAGTCGAAAAAAAGTCTATAAAACGGCAATCCACCCTTGTCAAACCTTTTTTAAGCATAAGAATAAATACAGGAAAAATAATTTAAGTGCCTAAAAGTAAGAAAAATAATTTCACACCAAGTGGACATCCACTTGGTTCGTTTGGTGTAGAGTTGGAGAGAGTTTTGCAACTAAGCCTTAGGCTTGGGGTTGGCCAGCGCATGTTAGCCGTGAACAGAAAAGAGAAAACAAAGCTTTAGAAAAAATAAATAAAATATGACTGAGAATAACGACTACCACCTTCCTGCGATTCCAAAAGCCCGGATGAATGTTCTGGCCCGATTTTGTCTGACCCGATTTTGGCGACCCGCAATTTACCCGCAACCCCATAGTAAAATTACAAAAGATACGATAAAATTTTAACAAAACGCCAAACTTTCGAAAATTCAAATTTATCGTTGTTTTTTACTTGATAGGGTGTATTTATTCGAGTGTTTTGCTGCTAATATTTTTTGCAGGCATTATTTTCCGCAAGCAAAAGTATTTGGTTACCAGTGGTAACTTACAACGTCCAAATGCCAACTCCATTTTCCTTCCAAGATAGAGTGATATAAATATTATTCCATTTTTTCCTGGAATGGAATTCCACTTCATTAGGGGGATGGAATATTTCATTTTTGAAAACGCTGGCTGATTATTTGTACTATTTTGCGATGAGCTTTCCGATGAAAAGAGTTTTTCCTGTAATAGAGGTTTCTAACTCAATTTTTAATATAAAAGTTTCGGCATTCAAAATAAAGGTTTTTACAATAAATTTCGCAAAAAAAAAAATTGAGCTTGATTAAATCGGTTGATGAACGAGCCTTGATGAAACGAGCTAGATCTTGAGTTGAGCAAAAAATAATAAAATATTTTATTACAGGGTCTTAATTTTTGCGAAGAAAATATAGGCTCGACGCCTAAAACAAAAGTAAAGCCACTAAATAAAGGTAATGTAAAGGCTCTGCCTATGAGTCAAATGTCCGTGCTAAAAAGTATGCTAAAAATATAGAACATTGAAGAGATTCAGATGCCGATTAAAAATATTATGAGATCAAAAATATTTGCTCAGCATATTTGATTCATTTTTGACCCTGAGAATATGAACACTATGGTTTGTGCATCAGAGAATACTGCGGTTTTACAGAAAAGCATCAACACAGCCTTCTGTCCACTAAAATTAATTTTTTAATTGCACTTTCTTGCTCTATTGCCCTTTAAAACCTGAACCAGATGATGTGCGGACTGTTGTTGACATGCTTTTCTCAAATTGTCTAGTTTTTCTGTTTGCGCGTTATTGGCTTGATTAACTGTGGCGGCTTCTTGGTCTTGTCCATTCATAGAATGCAGCACTGCAATGAGTAAATAAGTGATGCAACCATTTAAACAACCAAAATATCCCCAGCACAGGAATCTCGTCGACGCCAAAACTCCGAACACAAAAACTTCTCAACAGAAAAAACTCAATAATGGGACTAACAACTAGTGATGTGTGCGGGGCGGGCCCCGCGCGGGTAACCCGCCCCGCGCCGTTTTGGTAATTTTATCTACCCGCAAACCCGCACCTAACCAGTAAAACCCGCGCGGGTTGTCCCGCAGAAAATGTTGGAAGATACACTGGGTAAAACGCATGTTACTCGAAAAATTAAAAAAGTATGTTTCTTTTTTCTTTTTCGTTTTCCAGTAATTTAATTTTGCCACTGAAATATTTGCCACACTTTGTCACAACCTCTGTCATTAGTCATTTGTCTTGTTTGTCTCTGTGCCTTGTCTTTTCGTTAATCATTTATAGGATAAATAGATGTTTTACGGTATTCGGTAGCATATTTATTGCAAAGCTAAAAGAGTTGAAAGAAGAAAACTTTGTCTCTAGATAAAAGGAGACTTTGTCGCGCGAAAAAAGGTTTTTAAAAGAGATTTTGTCCGGTTGCTATTCGGACAACTATTTTAATAAATACACCTACGAATAATTTGTGAATTGGCCCATATGAGAAGCGAGGCGTCGTTGCTCTTGACGGACCACTCATAGGCTGCCTTCAAAACATCTGTGTCTTTGGCCTTGAACATTTTGGAAAGCAAAAGAAAAGCAATGGCTTGGATTCGAGCCATATCTTCGTCTTTAGAAATGGTGATGCTCTCCATTATGTTGTTTCTTAATTTAATAGTTAGTTAATAGAGTTTTTCAAAAGGTGTTTTACTTGCACTCCTGAGTGCGCATATTCAAATAGTAGTGGAGACCGTGAACCAAATAAGCAGCCGACTTCAGAGAAGTGGCTATGGTTTTCAACTTGTTGGGTGAAATCCAGTCAAATAGCTCGTAGAAGTCGGACTCGCGGGAAGTAAACAAATAAACAATCGCTAGGCTGAGATTGACCATAGTGGACAATTCAGCGTCCGTTGTTTTCTGCAAAAAATCACAAAGTTGCACGATAAGCGGATATTGGACGCTACTGGGATATACCCCTGCCCCAAAAAGCTATTATTACTCCCTCCCCCCATTTTCAGAGCTACTT
>BBSZ01013047.1:0-22147 GCA_000981365.1 Subanguina moxae | reverse complement strand
CCCCCCCCCCCCCCCCCCAAAAAAAAAAAACAAAATCAAGTTTTCTAAAAGTGTTTGAAACCATTTTTAAGTGATAATTTCGTTATAAAGAGGCCAAAATAGTAACTTAGAGGGGAATAAGGGTTAAATTGGGAGGGGAGGGTGATAATAGGAGTCCAAATTTTTTTTGTAAAGATTATTTACCATTTTTCCCCTACTGAAAATAGCATGCATATCAGAGCTTCTTTATGTGGTAGGCCCCTGCAAGGTAAACTACGTTCAATATCTTTTCTTTTCCTACAGAGTAGCCTTTTACTTGTCCATTCCCATCCCTTATACAGCCCTTCTTCCCAATAAAATATGGTTGAGTAGCCTTTTTACAAAGTTGCCCTATTTTTTCCTTTCCTCTCCCAATACAGCCCTTCACCTCTTTAAAATACTCTTTTTGTATGTTTTTTTGTCATAAAATATAATTAAAAATGGTTTTTAAACACCTTTGAAAAAATCGATTTGAGGAGGGGTATACTCTAGCAGCGCCGGATATTCTCTACCCTAGAAGTTAAAAAAAAACAATCTAAAAGCACCAAAAGCTTGTCCGAAAGGTGTTCTTCAACATGTAATAAATTAATAATACTTTTGCTTAAAGCTCACTTTCAAAGCAGCCTTAAATTGCCTTTCAGATTCATTTGGCATGCGCATGTAGAAGGAATACATTCCCTAAAAAAATCAAACTAAATTTCTCTGAAATACCACAGAGAGTTGCTCACTAAAAGGGTATGAATCTGCGGTTGGAAGTCTTGCATTAGCATAGGATGAATATGCACTTTCTTGACCATATATCCAATCTAAACCAACAAACTCTAAACTTTAACTTGCCCAACAACTCACATTATTGAGTGACTCCTGAGGATTGCCCGATGTTAGCTGAGTTTGTGCCACCGCCTCATACAAGAGTAACTCCAACTGACTGATCATCTCCTCGTGACCCCTTTCAACCACTGACCAAGAGCTTTTCCTCATCATCCTTTTAAGACTGTCGAAGTGTTGTAAAGCAGTGCCATAGTAGCGGTGGGCTCTCTCAAAGTTACTGTACTGAATATTGGAGAGCACAGTCAGGACATATGCCAGACCAGTCAACATCTTAGAGGAAAGCCACTGGAAGTGTTGTTCTTTGTCTTCATTCTGACTCTCAGCTGACTGAACAGTCATGTGCAACTGGCGAAGACATTGTTTGGAACTTTTTAGCTGTAAAAACCAATGATTAGAAAAGCAAAGATTAAGGAAAGGTATACACCATTCCGGTGGAGAGAAAATAGCAAAGTTGAATGGAATAACAGAAGGCACGGATATCATTAATGGCAGGAGTAGAGTTGGAGACCCTCGACAGAATTTCACCCAACTCGCTCACACTATTGCCTAGTTCTTGTTGCTTAGTCATCTGGATGGAGAGGATCTACAAAATAGTTAGGTAGAACACAAAATAACTGTAAAGGGGCATGCTAAGGGTAGATCCTTGAATTGTAAATGCACGTATAGCAGGGTAAAAACCCAACTCGCTCTGGGTCCAACTAGTCTTGCCATGGCTTCGAATACACATACAATTAAACCCCGATTTAACGCGGACACGCCCAAAATTGGACCGGCCATAATTGGACCGACCATAATTGGACCGGCCATAATTGGACCGGCCATAATTGGACCGACCATAATTAGACCATAATTGGACCGGTTATAAAACCACCCAAAATTGGACCGCATTTTTTTTTTGCTGTCACCATTGTCGACGTCCCTTGAAGCTGTTGTGAGAAAATTTGGATAGGCTTCTAAAAGAGCGAGGGGTAATAGTCAACGTGGTAACAGTGGATAAATAGACCAACTTCTTGCGTCTCAACTGCCTTTCGCTTCATACTCGCCTTTGCTTGAGCCACTGCCACTGGATTCACTTCGTGGTTGTGCTGCCCGACTCCTTATCGCATTAATTACCTGACGGAGGAAGTTGGCGCTAATAAGTGATTGGTCCGATGCGAGTGACAGTACCCTCCAGTTCTGCTTGCGCTGGCTCACTGAAAAAATCTCGACGTATTATTTCAGCTTCGCTAGCGGACATCTTGTCTAAAATGTTATTCGTAAAGCACAATCCAAAGAGCGACAGAAGGTCAGTGAACCAACTAGGAAATAACAAGGAGTTGTGTTTGATGTTGCATTTTGCCAAATTGAAAGCCTAGCTAGCCTAGCTAGAACGTTTTGTCAACTTTGAATGCGGTCCCATTTTGGGCGGTTTCGCTCCAATTAAGGCATGTCCAATTATGATCTGTCCAATTATGGTCGGTCCAATTATGGCCGGTCCAATTTTGGCGCGGTCCAATTTTGTCACGTACCGGATTTAACGGCCCATAGGGCTAGTCTCAGAGGGCGTTAAATCGATGTTTGACTGCACAAGCAAACATTTCATTTGGTCGTGCTAACATACCAAAAAAGAAATCTTTTGGTTGGGTATTTTAGTGCACGGCGTTTCAAAGCCAAAATTTCCTCTACAAATTCTGATATAAAAGTTTCAATTTTGAAACGTCGTGAGTGGATAAGCATTAGGATTTCACCTTGGGTTTTGTGAGGTTCGACACTCTGATGTCCATTTTTATTTTCTTATGTGAAAGTCATTTCTAAGTCTAATTTCAAGCACTAAAAACAAATATGGCATTAAATCGTTTTCAAGCTGCACCTTCTACTTTTGATAAGGATTTTAAGGTAAGGTAGACGTGCGTCAATCGACGCGTGCACTGCCGAAGAGGGACAGGAAAAAACCATCCTACGACATTCATGCAACTCATTGCTGTAACCAATTGAGTTATAAGTCATCCCTATTTGTTCGTTTCTCATAATCTTTCTTCCTCCCTTGGAGTAATCTGGTAATTTTATGTCGACAATGTATTTTTTTGCAAAATTTGTGATCAGCTGCAACCATACCCTAGAAATGACTCAGTCTACTTTTTGAAAAATACAAAAAAAGGCATTTTTGGTACTATCTGGTCCAAGTTGCTCTCTTTTTCAAAAATTTTGTATGAAAAAGCCTACTCTTTTGTAGGTCTTACTTCTTTTACTCAATTTGTCACCGTGGGTGATCAACCTTTAAACTCAAAATAGCATGTTATATTCTAAGGCCTATCCACAAAATCATTTAATCAAATGCGAGAAGCAGATACGAAATAGTGCTCCCTCTCTCTTGACATCCAAATCAAAAAGAGCATACCAAAGACTTAGTAAGGCGAAAGTAGCACTCTACTATTATCTCGTTGACATCTCTGAAATAGATAATGCCGGAGTTGACCACATCCATGGCTTTGTCGTAATCTTTCAGTCTGAGATATACTTCCTAAAATATATCGCAAAGATTGGTCAATGTTTGCTTGAAAACAAGCGAAAAACTTTAAAACGCCCACCCCGAAGTGAAACAGCAATTTAGCGTGAAGAAATGGGTATCTGCGCGAATCAGGTATTTCATTGCGCAGCAAGCCTTTAATAACCTCAAAGTTCCGTTCGGAAATATAGATGTCGCAAATGAGGCACACCACTTTGAGGCGCGCTAACTCCAAAGGTTGTCCCAGATCCTTCATCATGTTGTACTCAAAACAGGGTTATAAAAATGGTAAAAATTTTACCATATGGTAAAAATCTCATTTCGTATCGAGGCAAATAGCCAATAGTATAAAAATGGTAAAAACATGGTTAAAATTTTTTTACCATTTTGCAAACTACGTGACTATTACCTTGTTTTTCTGTTTTTATTAATGCTTTGAGCTATTTTCAAGTTATTTGATGCCATTACAATATTAAAGGTTGCTTGCTAACTGAAAAAAATAAGTCAAAGTCCAAATCAAGGTAGTTCAAAGACGATTTTTGACCTGTTTACGATATTCAAGAAAACCATGGAGCAAAAGTAAACATTTTGGCCATCGATTTTATCATCTGCTGGAAGATGGACGCAAACTAGTTTGGTTGTCTGCAACGTTGAGGGACGTCAAAAAGTGCAAAAGGTTATAGCAAAGGGATTGAGGATACATTATTTAAACGACTATCTCTAATTTTTCTTTTGAGGTATCACATAAGGCTCCATGAGGATGGCAACTTGATCTCTCAAGATGATCTTAATGAGGCACTTTTGAAGTTTGTGGTATGCTCCTCTCAGTCGTTCAGCATTCTGGCTGACAAGAGCTTTATAAATTCTCTTGAAAAATTCCGAAAGTTGGTGTATGTTAGTTGAGGAGCCTTTTTTGACTAGTAAAATCTGCAAAATATTAGAATTGCCAATTACAAAAATGGGTGCAATAAGCTCGCTAAGGATCTTTTGTCATCGCAAAACACTGTGAGCAAACGTATGGATGAAGCAATAGAGCACGTGAAAGAAGACTTCTCAGCAAAATCGGGGCGCCTTAAAGAATTCGATGGATCTCTTACGATGAATTTCGCCAAAAATAAAACTGATTTTATGGCTGTAACAGGACATTTTCTCAATAGTGACTGGTAATTCTCATTTTTCTAGTTTTAATTAAAAAAAAAAATACGGTCAAAGAGGATTCTGTATTGATCTTTGAGCCCATCCCTACATTGTATTGAATTTTAACATTTTCCCCGCCTTTGCGTGCTTGCACGCCTTCATTTGGCAGTCATTGCGCCAAGTTCTCCAAGCGAACGGGCATTCAAAAAACTAAGGTGTATTATGGCAGACTTCTTTCGAAATCGGATGAACCCACTGAAAGTTGCTTCGTTAATTCATCTCAGAACTATTTGGCTGAAAACTCTGTTATAATAATTGTTTTTTCTCAAGCTTCTTCTAACATTGTTGAACACTTGATTGAAATAAAAAAAACTTATCTTTTGATTTATATGTGGTTTAGTAAATAGTTTATGAGGATAAAAATTATTAGAATTGTTCATGTGGTTAGAGAAATAGTTCTCTAGGGCCGTACTATAAGATAAGGGTAAATTCACCCAGTAAATAAACTGTACTATGTCTTCTTGTGAAGTAAATAATACGCCGAAAATGTTAAAAATGGATTCCTCAGGTGATTTTAATCCTAAAGGGATACTCTTAACAACTCTCCCCGATTAACTAGTAGCATTAGGCGACATACTTAAAAAATGGCAAAAAATGATGAAAACTTTTTACCATTGTTTTAGCATTTTCAAATTTTAAAACGATTTTAAATTTTTTTTTACCATATGGTAAATTTTTACCGTTTTAACAACCCTGACTCAAAATTGAAGAAAATATTTTAAATTCCCATAAAACGTAATCTCACAGCCTTCTTCAGATGTTCTTTAGCTAGTTCAGTGTTTCTAGTGTACAGCCAGAGAAGTTTTCCAAGTTCATAATTGCACAGAGCAGATAGTTCTTGAGAACATTGAATTTTTAGAGCGGCCTAAAAGGAAAAATCTGACGAATGGAAAGAAAAGTAACATTACCATCACACATTTAACGGCCATCTTGTACTTAGGAGGCTTACCACTTCGAAAGTTTTCTGCCATTGCCATAAGACTGAGGACAGCTTGGTCTGCATTTACATTTGGAGGCGGCACATTTTTGGGCAAATTTGTATTGCTCACACTAGCTGGCTGGTCCATGGTATACACCTGAAAATATGTAGCCTTACTTTACTGCTCTAAGTAAAAAATGCCCTATAATCAAAGCTGCCAATTGTACTTTATTTAAAAATTTGCAGGTATTACTGTACTATACCCTTTTTTTTTATTGTTCCCCAAAATAATACACGCCCCCCCCCAAAAAAAAAAAAGTACTTGGTTTTTAGGTACATTGACCATTTAAGAAGCATTTTTTCACCATTTTTAAAGGATGAAGGGCTGTATAGGGATAGTCTTTTTTCAAAGACCTTTTGATCACAACCTTACAGTTAATTTATTAGTGATTAAGATTTTCGTAAAAATCTTCTCAACATTCCTCAACCACTCTAGGAGTAATTTCCTTTCTCTATAAAATGCGTTTAACGTCTTTGAAATTGAAAAACATCAAAATATCACGGGAGTCAATTCCAACCTGTGATATTTTGGGAATTCGGAAATATCGTAGATTGCTACTTTGACCCCTGCAATATTTTGATGTTTTTCCACTTCAAATACGTAAAAACATTTTATAGAGGAGAAAAATTACTTTTAGAATGCTTAAGAGAAGTTGAACAGAGTTTTCCGAAAATATTTATTTTGAACCAATTAACTGTAATATAATGATCAAAAGGTCCTTGAAAAAGACTAAAAATATCGTGAACATCTCTAATTTTAAGCATTATAAATCTTTTTAAACATTGACAAATGACTCAGAAATATTGCCAGATGAAAATTTTAAGTAAGCAAAAGTCATTCGCTCAACAAGGAAAAGTATTCAAAATCTTTTTAAAATTTGATTCCTTGAAATAATTTGCAGTGCAAACTAAACAACCGTTATAGTAAAAATAGTTGTTTAAAAAGGCGCAAAATCAAATAGAATTTCCGGTTAGAACCGCGGCAAAATCACAATACGAGTTTATACGACATTTATACGACGACATGGGAAAAATATGAGTGTCAAAAAAAATATCATAGGAAAAAATGCTTCTTAAATGGTCAATGTCAAGTACCGTATTTACTCTATTAAGCGGGCATGCCCGCTTATTTTTCGACCCTTTGCTAGGGGTCCCGATTATAAGAGGGTGCGCGCTCATTAGAGGGTGCCTGCTTAATTTCGACCTTTTCTCGTATCATAATTCAAATTTTATTGGGAAACACGATGAGATAGATCTCAAACGACTCAGGAAGAGCTGTAACTTCATCAGCTAGGATGTCCGCTTAATAGAGTAAATACAGTACTTTATTTTTTTGGGGAGGGGTGTTGAATATTTATTTTTTTCAAGAAGAGGTTATAATGCAGTAGTACCGGATTTTTTTTTAAAGGACACTGAAGATTTATAATTTTAAGGGTGAAATTGCTGAGCTGTTTAAATTGAAAATAAAGATCTCCATTCTACTGAATTACAACCTCAGCGGACAAGTTTTTTTTTGTAGCTGTTGATGTCTCGGAGCAGAAAAAACTTGCTTGCTTGCAATTGTAAATAATTGAACTTTTATAAACTGAGGTTTGTTCCCCGTATCATCTATCTTATCCAGCGCATTAATATTTCTTTTAACTGGTTCTTTTCCTTGCAAAAGGATCTCTGAGATAGTTTGGAATGTTAGCTAGATCTCACTTTGTAATGTTAAACACTGGAACATTCCTGTTCCTTCCGCCTCTCGTCTGGCGATCGAGCTAGCCGATATGGGTGCAGAGCACTCAGAGGGGTATCTCACTGTACCGCGGTACTAGCCCCAACAAACCAATCGCTAGACCCGCTTTTGGACACCATTTTGGGGGAGCTGGCAAACCATAAATCACGATAAGATCAGCTATATCAACATCCTCGATGCTTACTTTTGGTTTCCGATTCAGTCAAGCTTAAATATCGAGAGCGATTCCAAAAGTATCGCGATATACTGCTAGTCTCGGCAATACAAGAGTTGAAGGGGATCGGGGGCTTTCGTGACCTTGAGGAGGTTGATCAAAAAACCTTACGCAATTACGTTTATAAGGTAAATCGGAGGCATCGAAATCCCAATGAGGCTCGGGCAGCCCAATCGATTAGGGGCGGCATGCATAAGCTCGGGGACCATCCGATAATCATCTTTTCGACTCTTCAGATGGCCGAGTTAATCAGTGCTCACTTCGAGCACGTCACCCGCATGACGTTAGACGAGTCGGAATGGGCCCACATTAGTTGCCTTCTCAGTGTTTTGCTTCGGTGCCCAAAAATTCAAAAACTTTTAATCTCGGGGGATGAGAAGCAACTACAAGCTTCCGGTCTTAAACGGGTCGCCCATCTTAAAAAATGTGGTTTCCAGTCACCCTTTGAATTTTTAGATGGGGGTCCCAACACATCTGTACAACTTTCAGAGTGCTATAGGTCGCACCCTGACATCCTCTATTGCTTAAATCATGCGTTCTATGAAGGGGGGCTTGTTCCCAATATAACTTCGGCCCAACGGAACCTTTTAACACACTCTGATTTTGCACTACCTGCGCAGCAAACGCTCATATTGCTGTTTCACTGCAAGGGGCGGTTAGACACGGATCCGGAAACCGGGTCCTGGTTTAACCCCGCGCATAGCATACTGGCATGCCAGGTGCTGGACTCGTTTCCCCCTGAAGTACGCGACAAGGCGCTCGTCCTAAGCTATTTTGCAGGACAAAACAACGATATCGACAAGCGCGTCGCGCCGGGACTACAGGGGAGAATGAAAACAGTTGACGGCTTCCAAGGTCAGGAATCAGACATAATCATCTTAGTACTCACCAAAACAGGGGACCATTTCACTGAAATGGACCTCCGTTTTCTTTTAGATGAAAAACGCGCAGCAGTGGCGCTCTCAAGGGCACAACAGGGGCTGGTGGTCATCGGCGACTTCGATGTGATGGCCCGCTCCCGCAAGTGGAGTGAGTGGCTGTCTCGGGCCACCCGACTCACGTCGGTTATTCATCACCCGGAGTTTTATACTCCCCCAGGTAACAATTTTCGGAGCAGTAATAACTCCAATTATTTTCAGGCTCCTCCGCGTCCTACGCCGCCTCCGCCTTTCTGGACGCCGGTCCAGCAAATGAGGAGATGTCCAGATGCCGGCCAGCTGCTTGTGGACCCATGCCCGGGATTTGCGACGCCTCGTCCACCGCCTACGAGAGCCAGAGGTCAGCCCTATCATCGTGGTAGACAAAGGATATGGCACCGCGGTGCTTCACAGAATCAAGGATTCCAGGAGTAAATCTATTGATGATTTTTCTCTTAGCCTTTTCGTTTGTATTTTTCTTTATATTTTTGTTTCTCTACTCAGTCACGGGCGAACCAGAGTTTTAAAATATATGTTTGAGAGCTTTTTCGACCGAGGTCGGTCTACAAAAAATTGGGGGAGAAAAAGACCTTCAAGGCTGGACTTCCCCTCAACTTTCTCTATAAAGCCTAAGGACCGGGAACCCCTGCTAGGCTGAAAGATGTCGAAACAGGCGAAATGACCCCTCTGAGACCGTAAGGCAGGAGATGGGTGGAGGCCCGAGATCTTCCAATTGGAGCAAAGCTTAGCAAACCCCTGTATGCGTAGTCCAGCCTAAAGGTGATCTTTTTTTTACCTATCTTTTGTCAAGACCGGGTCGGTCTTTATAAAAAGGGGGAAGGTGTAAATAATTGAACTTTTATAAACTGAGGTTTGTTCCCCGTATCATCTATCTTATCCAGCGCATTGATATTTTTTTTAATTGTTTCTTTTCCTTGCAAAAGGATCTCTGAGATAGTTTGGAATGTTAGCTATATCTCACTTTGTAGTGTTAAACATTGGAACATTCCTGTTCCTTCCGCCTCTCGTCTGGCGATCGAGCTAGCCGATATGGGTGCTATAAAGAGATGGCAACCATACAGCAGGATCGATCACCAGAGAGACGGGCCCGTCTCTGAGCCTTTGACTTTTAATTTGTGCCTTTGTTTTTGCATTTGTTTGTTGTTAGTGAGGCGCTTTTTGCTTGTCTAAATAAAGACCATTTAGCTCCCTTACACGAAACATCCCATTTTATAGCATTGCGTTGAGACCCACCGCGGTGGAATAAAATTGACTAACTACCTGGGACGCTGAGTAGTGACCTAATTTTTACTCAATTCTTGTAGCTAAGACCACCAAGCCCAGGGTGCCGTTGTAGATCCACACTGAGGCTCTCAGCGATTTGACTTTGGTCTTTTTTGTGATTGGCTCATATCACCTGACAGAAATATTTTTCAAAATTACAAAACTGTTTGGAAGCTGAAAGGGCCCTATACTAGAAGAGGACATTTTTTTGCCTTGGTCCCCCCTGTTGTTTTTTCATCACTTTTTTGGTCTTTTTTATTTCTGGCATTAACAACAACAAAGCATATCTAAGCGTAAATTTTCATAATTTCAGATCTAATTCCCTCATAATTTGTTTATTGTCGAAGTCGTAAACCCACATATGGAACAGCTGAAGAGAGACTGACAGAGACAGTTTTGACTTGGCAAAGAACGAGTGGTTTCGAATGGACTTATTCAAGCAAAGTGTTTTGTTGTTTCGGCAAACCCACTGAAGTCCTTCTTCGCGTTTGGTAAGCTTCTGAAGATTCATTGCGCTTCCACACTTGTCACATGTCATATTGTTCTTCAGAAGTTTGGAATTGGCAAGAAAGGCAATTGTGTAATCTAGGCTAAATTGGAACAAATGTTTCAAGCGCAGATTTGCAAAATCAGGTTTTTCGATCGTCTCGACAAGAGTTGTGCGCACCATCAAAATTCTAGCAAAAAATAACATGTAGTGCAATGAACCATATAAACAAAAATATAGTAATGAAAAAAAACGAATGACAAAAAAAGAGCAGGTTGAACTTTTCTGAGAAGTAAACGCAATTAAAACAAATACAGTCAACACAGAAATTAAAAACAAAAAAAAGAGCTTATGCCAACTGAAAGAATAAATACATAACACCCCAAAATTTGCAGTGTCATACCTGATAGACTGCTAATAATACACAGAATGACCTAATCCTAATCAAGCAATTATAATAGCCCTAATCCCTAAACTAACCCGAATCCTTAAATTAACCCTAATGCTAACCTATTAGGTTAGTAGCTAGGATTAGGATTACGGTTAGTTTAAGGTTAGCCTAACTGTTAGGTTAGGGAATAGGGTTGCTTATGAAAACGCTGCTATCATTTCCTTCCCCTCCCAGTATAGCCCTTCTTCCCATTAAAAATTTAAATTGGCGCCAAAAAAGTTTTTTATTTTCATGATATAAGCATGGTACGCCTATCGGCTGTACACCATAATTTTCGCGTAAATTATGGTGTACAGCCCGCCTATCATGGCCGAAAAAATTTTTGTTCTCAAAAACCAAAAAAACAGCCGGCTCTCTCATATAATCGGGGTCGAGAAGAAAGTTCGCCTCCCGCCCCCTCCCGTCCCGTAATATTCACTAAAATTATACTAAAAAATCCCTCCGTCCCTTAAATTTTTTTAAAATCATACTAAAAAAAATTCCTCACGTCATCCCTCCGCCCTAAATTTTTTTGCTAATATCCCTCCCGCTAGCGATTTCACGGAAAGGAGGCCAATCCTAGTTGAGAAGCATGAAAAAGCAGTTATTTCCTGCTCCCGACATGTTTGACTGGGAGCGGGATTACACTCAAGCCGAGTATGATGTCAATGTCGAATTGTCAAGTGGTTGAGCCGTAAAAATTGTTGACCACCAACCGTTGTAACAAAATGGAATGTGGTTCTATTAGAATAAATCTCTTAACAAGCCTTATGTCATCCTTCTTGTTTTAGTGAATGTTCTCAGCTTGCTCGTCTACTGCAGTGACACCAATTCTCGGAGCCAGTTCCTTTGCCGAAATAGAAGCCTGTGTAAGCCAAAACACGCCTGTGCTTTCAGAAACTCAAACATCCCAATGCTCGATCAAATGTGAGTTTCACAGGATATACGGTCAATTTGCTACCTTTGAATTTTTTTTTTTAAGTTTTAATGTAAATTCTTTTTTTTTTATATTCTGCGATACCGTGGTAAGCAAGAAGAGCTTAAAAATCCGAATCTGAGAATAAATTTTTTAAAAAGGCCTTTTTTGCTGAGATGTAATCAAAACTGAGAAAACGAGAATAAAAACCAAATTCACAGCTGGTTTTAGTCATATCTTAACAACCAAGCTACTTTTGAAATTTTTTTTAACATTCGAATAACTTTACTAATTTTTAGTAAAGGACTTCCTCAGATCGATCTTGATGCATTACTAACGCAGTCAATAAAAGCCAAAACTGAATCTGACATTGTTCCGAAAACTTTGGTTGTGGTTACGAATGGAGAATCGGTCAGTGAAATGTTTCCTCAATGGACTCGTCACGCTTACCTAGGTCCCAAATGCTATCGTCCTTACGACTTGAACATGCCGCTTATGATTCCTGGGTTGGTTTTAAGTTATTTTTTATTCACTCTAAATATAAAAAATTTGTTAGTCGCAGTCGTCTTGCTCTTAAAATGGACAGTCCATTGACTGAGTTTGGCAAGGTTTGCTCATCGATTGTTGCGCGTAATTTGCTGAATTCAAACATTCTTCCTTCTCGTGTATTAACTTTTTTATTTGTCTGGGTAAGTAAAATAATTATCTCTTATTTCAGATATTTTGCTCGCCGGAATTGCGCAGTTTGGAAACAGCCAAATGCATTGCGGGCAAGATATTTGAAGATAGCAACCAAAAGATTCCGGTGTCGGTGGATCCATCGCTAGTTGAATGGAGAAATTTTGATGAAGCTGGCACTGAAAAGCACTGGATGACTACTCAACAAGTCGGTGTTGTGTTGTGTACACTTAAGTATAGGTATAAGTACTTTGTAATTAGCTCAAATTTTAGCTCGATAGGTTGGGCTACACTGTTGATGATGACTACAAGCCAGTGTGTCCAATCGAATATTTACCAACTTCGGAGACTCCTCAGCAATACTTTGATCGGTTGGTGGAATTCTTGCAGCATTTGAGGAACAACTACGATGGGTAGGTACTATCTTTTTAAGATTCTTATATTTTTCGTTTTTAGTTGCTGTATCCTAGTTGGCAGCAGTGCGCTTGCGGGTTTAATGAATTCTCAGGGATGGGAGAATGGATTAGACTTGCACAGGCTTCGTCTAGCTACTCCTAGTTGTTCGATTGTCACAAAATGTATTCCTTTGTGCGAGCATGAGGTGTTTTTGATTTCGCAGATTGAATAAAAATCAACGCTCTATATTTAAGGGTTCTTCCGCTCACGGCAGGCTGAAACCTTTCACGCGCACCTTGTATGAAGCCAGACAGAGCCGTCATAAGAAGTAAAAGGAAGATATGTTTCCAAACAGTAGTTTCCTTCTCGTGTGTTTTTCTGATGTGTTGCTATCATAAATAAAATGGCTGTACAAAATCTCGTTTTTTTCGAATTCTACAAAAAATTTATCTTCTGACACGAGGAAAAATCGGTGCATAGACGTTTCGCAAATATTTGCAAATGCAAAAATTTGCGAAACGTCCATACGACGTAATTTTTACCAATATTTTTTTGCTGTTTTATTGCTAAAGTGCCTAGCAGTTTATTTTTTTCATAAATATTCTGTTTTTTTTTCAAAAAGGTACAAAAAACATTGCACAGAGTGAAAAAATAAATAAACAAAAAACAGTTTCTTCTGCAACTTTTCGCTTTATATCCTTGTATAAAGGATACGCCCTTTATACGCCCCACCTACAATTGAGTGTTTGGACAGTTAAGTAGAGTTAAGCTATTTGTCACAATTAATTACATAGTTAGCATAATATAATCCATCTAGTTCACTGCACGGCTGGCATAACGTGACTTACACAACCAAGGGAACAACTGGACGTGCCACCAAATACGTGGATTCAGAACTTGCGATGTGTATGTTTAAAAAAGCATCCGCACATAACTTTGAGGATTATTTTGTTACAGTCGAACCTCGTTAAACTAGCACCCTTAATTCAAAAAAAATGTGTTTGTGGCATTGTGTTTTTGACCTATGTTTTGCTGGTGTCTTCTGGGCATGTTATATACCAAAACGTAGCCTAGAATCTAAGCTAAATTTTGGTATATAACATGCCCAGAAGACACCAGCAAAACATAGGTCAAAAACACAATGCCACAAACACATTTTTTTGAATTAGGGGTGCCAGTTTAACGAGGTTCGACTGTAGGACATTGTGTCGTACAATTCCGCAAGGATTATAGGGCTTACCCTTGATCTACTCGTCTATTGGCAAAGAACGTCGTACACTTCCTAATTATCTTCAAAGTAGCTCGTCGCTTCTTGTCGACTCCTTCGACTTTCTTTGCGAGTAAAAAGCTGTGCAATAATGCGAGGAATATATTTCATTGCAATAAATATTTGCCGGATCCCTCTAATACAAACAAAAAACTAAACAAAAATCTGCCGGTTGTTAACCACATGTAGTGATGTTGCTTATATTTAGGCTTTTTTTCAAATATTAAGGGTTTGCATGGTTTTAGGCATTCAGAATGGTTTCCCGCGCGCCGCGTAAGGATAAGATTTTATGGTGACAATCTGAGAACGGCTATTTGAGATAAAATATTTTAACATTGCTATAAGCATTGCGCTCAGTAACATAAAAAAGTATTTTGTTCTGAATGGATTGTTTCATACTATTTTCACAAAAAATCTTTTCCATCTTTAATTTACGCATTTCAGAACTTAAGAATGTCTAATCTTGTTTTTCGAAAGCCCAAAGTTAAGAAACTCAGTCAACGTTTACGGGGAGCCAACTATGAAGACGAAGAAGAAGAAGCCGGCCCTTCAGAGGAAGATTTGAAGGAAGTCAAGGTCAGGGTGGCAATGCCTAGCAGCACTTTGTCATTTGACCAGGATGGAGGTTTGAAATTATTGCTCTTATTTTACAACCATTTTTTTTTATATTTAAACAGCTCTTTCAGATGATGATGTTTCCGGCTTTGAGTTTGCACGTACCTCTACCAGCCAAGCCAGCGTCCTTGTCCTGAAAAAGCAGAGAAACACGCGCAACAAACTACAAGCCAGTACCAAAAGGTCTGTTCAAAAACCTGTTAAAAAAGAAGACGAGGAAGATGATGTGGTAGTTTTGACGAATTTAAAAGAAGAACACGTAATTATTATGATTTAATCACCTTCTTTCAATTTTGATTGTCACAGAATGTTTAGGTCACAAAAGTTGCGTCCACTAGTCGAGAAGAAGCTGATGTGCGGAATAAATTCGCTTCGGCTTTCACTGATAATATTCCTGATGCCAGAGCTGTTTATGAGGTACTTTAGTTTCTAGAGTGTGAGCTCCATTCTACAATGTGAGCTATTTTTGAAAAATATAACCACACAAATTTAGGCTAGAAAGAAGCGAGAAAAAATGCGCCAGGGTGGAGATTATATCCCTGTCGATGACACCGTTAGGCTAAAATCAAGCAGCAATCAAACTGGAGAGAGGTCTAGATTGGTTCGTGAAGACGAGAACGACATGTCTGATGAAGATGCAATAGATGATGGTGGAAAGTGGGTTGTTACTGCATACTTTTGTTAAACTCTTATTGTCAAAGCTATAGGTTCTATTCATCCAAATCACTTCTATCCACTGAAGAGGAACAAAGACGAGATGACCAAGCCAATTTTTTGCGAATTGAACAAGGTGGAAGTGATGAGGAAGAGGGACTTGATCCTAACTCTGATGATGACGAAATCGCCAAATGGGAGCATGAACAAATTCGCAAAGGTGTTAGCACTCAAAAAGTGGTTATTCCTAAAGTCGATTATCATTTTTCTTTGAATTTCATTCTCTGATTCCAGGTGAATCAGTACCAAAACGAGATAAATGCAACTTCTCTTTTCAATCGGGGCCAAGACTATTCCTTTACCTGCAATAGATTCGCTAATGGAACCAGCAGAGTAGGAGAAGAGGACTTTGAGGAAGACATGGATGTAGAAATTGTAGAAAATGCCTTTTCCAAATCTAATTTCATTACGCCAGGTAGAAAAACATTTCATTGATTCATGACATGTGAAACTAAAAATTACGAATAGCGATTTGTCTAAAAAATGGGTGCCTGGGGGGAGGTAATTTTTTTGGGTGCCGCATAACCGAGAGTTGACTGTATAAAAACTTAGAACCGCAACCTATTCGCGATTTTTAGCATTTTCACACATCGTGGAGTATTTTTTACTAGCAAAATTTTGAAAAGGAATTATTGGCAATGCTTTTCGTTTCAGACAAACCCCTTATTGGAGCAACCAGTGTTACATTCGAAGCCATTCTAACCAGGATCCAAACCGAGGCATCCAACAAAAAGCAGCAGTTGGAAGCTTTGCAGGAAAGTCTAATCAAAGTGGAGCTGGCTATTAATGAAAACCAGACGTCTATTCACCAAATAGAGTCCAACACTCCAACGCTGCAGAAAAAGTTTCGGTTGTTTCAAGAAATGCGGCTCTATGTCAATGATTTGTTAGAGTGTCTTAATGAGAAAGTATCTTTTTGGAGGGCTGCTCAAAAAACTGGGTTTAAACTGGTTTTGTGGAATTTATTTATTTTGCAAGTCAATATAAATTTTTTTAGACATGCTAGCGCTTAAATTCTGCTCTAATAAAGGGTCTTTTTTAAGTGTTAATATGTCCAGAAATAATTTATTTTGATATCAAAGAAATGGATGCCACAAAATGATTGCTTTTAAATCTAGTTTTATCGGCCAATTTGCTACTTTTTGTGTGATACATGAATTGAAAGAATAATTGTTTTAGGTGGGAGAAGTGAACATATTAGAAGAACAGGTGATGCAAATGTGGAAGGAGCGTGCCGAAAGGCTAATTAAACGACGTCGTGTAGATGTGGACGATGTGTATCAAAAATGTCAGGCACTTTCTATGGGTCAAAGATTTACCTCGCCCTCAACTGAATACTCCTTAAGAGAAACTGAGAGAGAAGCAAGGAGGTGCTTTTGCTGTAAAGTATATATCTCATGCTGTTCGCAAAGCATTTTAGGTTTAGAAAAAGAAGATTACGGGCTCGAGAAATTTCCGGCAATAAGGAAGATAATCAAGAAATGAGCACAGACGACGAAGAGACCACAAGCCAGACAGAACAGTACCGAGAAAAAATGGGTAAATTTATGATTACCATAAATCTGACTCTAATGCGTTACAGTGTTCCCATTGTTGACATCGATCATGGGACTCTATTGCGATGTACGCCCCTCCAATTTTTCTTTTTTCCAAAATTTAACTTTTTGCCTCGGTGCCTCAAGGTAAACTAATACTGAGATGGGTTTTTATTACTGAGAAGTAGGAATTTGAACATAGTTTTGTTGCTAGGGCGTACCACATAAAAAAGTCTGGTATGCATGCTATTCTTATGCATCTAGAGTCACTTTCGAGTGATTTATGTTTCATGTATGTGTGTTTGCGCATCTGAACTCTAAGCCTCCATGTCCCCTTTGCCTCTTGAGGCGGCGTTTTGAAAGGTTAGCTTTTTGAAAGGATAGAGACGCGTACACAGACCTATCTGCGAGATGAATCCGAGCGAGATTCTTGACCACAAATGCATCTTTTACCTAATGACTTTTTAATGACTTTTTTACCTCCAGTCAGCAAAACATTGTAGAATTCCCTAATATGAGGTTTTTTACCTCGGGGAATAAGGCAAAAGTTCACTTTTAGTCAAGTTTTCTTGAAAAAACCCATTCTCTGATATGATAATTGTTGAGACCAACTTTAAAAACGAATTTAGTGTATGGGGACTGGTTTAGAAGGATTAAAACAAACTTTTGAAAAAAGATAATTGCGGAGGGCATATCGCAGTGGAGTCGACAATGGCCTTCTAGATATGAAATTACTTTTACAGTTAGTTGCTGGAATTAACTAAGCTGCAAAAATAATTTACTGTAAATATTGCTTTCCATATTCTAGTTTCAATAATACAAGACTCTGCCAATGTTTTCGTGGATACGTCTGATGAATTCTGCGATATTACTCGAATCCTCAACAGATTTATGGCCTGGCAAGCTACGGATGCACCATCCTTCAAAAGTGCCTACATTGATTTGTGTCTTCCCAAGCTGCTTTCTCCATTTATACGTTTGGAATTATTGGATTGGATGCCGTTGGAAAACCAGGAAAGGCCTGTAAACACTCATCTCTGGTACCAACAAATTTTGGCAGTGGACAATGCAATGGAAGACGATCCTGAAGTTGTTGCCAATATAATTCCTACAGTAGTAGAAAAAGTTATACTACCAAAAATTGCAAGTATATTTTTCGTCTTTTAGGATAATTTTGTTGCGAATAGAAATAGTGTGTATTCCTTAGATGTTAAGTTTTCAGTACAAATAAGGATGTTAATTTTGCAATATAGACTTTATTTTTGAAAAGTCTCAAATGAAATCTTTTGTCAAGTTACTGACTTATCCTGCTGAATTTTTAAAACTTAATTACCTCAGCAATTTTCTAATAATTTGTCACTTTTTTGAACGCGCAGCACCGAATCTCCTCTTTCAATGAAATAAATATATACTGGTTTGATGGTTTTTTTAATTTTTTTATTGGGAGATTAAGGGTCTTTCAATGAAAATACCTTTTTATTTACTTTACAGTCAAACCTGGATAAGCCGACACCCCTAAATTCAAAAAAAAATGTGTTTGTGGCATTATGTTTTTGACCTATGCTCTGCTAGTGTCTTCTGGGCATCTTGTATATCAAAATTTAGCTTAGATTCTAGGCTACGTTTTGGTATATAACATACCCAGAAGACACCAGCGAAACATAGGTCAAAAACACAACGCCACAAACACATTTTTTTGAATTTAGGGGTGTCGGCTTATCCAGGTTTGACTGTATTCAAAAAATTTAATCTCTCAGATTTTCCAAAAACATCCACTCAGTTAAAATATGAAAGTTGAAACAATCCACTTAGTTAATTGGAGAGATGAGATGTAAGGTTTTTTGCTTGAAAAAAAGTGCAAAAAATTACTGAAAATTAGATAATCAAGTTTAAAAAAATTAACGGAGTAAATCATTAACTTGACAGGTGAAATTGGTTAAAATTTTAAAGAAAATATTTGGGTTTTTTTAGAAATTGTTCAAGAACAATGGGACTGTTTGTCATTGAAACAATCGAGAAACTTGGCCAATTTAATTCATTCGTTGGTGGTATTTCCTACAGGTTCGTTGAGAACTTTTTGCCTAAAATTCTCCATTTTACTTTTTTTTTCCGATAAATCTAATTTTTTGAAGCGTGTGTTTTTTAGTTAACGGCACTTCTAAACAAATGCTTAATGTGCTGAATGCAATCTATCGGAAGGCCAAAGCAAGTATAGAGGGAGATACTTTTGTTCCTCTGTACAGCAAAGAGTCAGTTTTTCATCGACATATTTAGTTTGGGATGGTTCAAATTTTGGTCTTACACGACGATAAGGCCCATTTCTTGCATTAATCCCTTCTGTTGTTTTGGTTTTTCCTGAGTACCATGTATCTAAAAAGTTTGAAATGGGAATTAAAATTTAATTTCCTACTCAATTTTTTACAATTTCGAAGCCTAATTTCTCTTCTTTCGACTGGTATATAAACTTTATTTCCATTCACTTAAAATGTTCAAAAATGGGCTTATAGTCGTATAGGGCCCAAATTTTTGTGGATTTTAAATTCATTAATTTTTTTTCGTTATATCATGTTTCGCGCGGAAGCGTTTTTTCAGGTTTACCAATGACCCATCTTTCCTTTTACATTAAAGTTGCTTTTAAACTTTTCGCTTTGACTTAAAAAATTGCATCTTAGCAAACATGGGTTTTTTTACCACGGGAAACCACTATTTTAAATCCATGTGACTTTTTGCTGTGAAGTTACCAGAATAGTTGCATTAAAAGCATCTAAAATTGTTAGATGAGTGTGGTATACGATTGTCTTGACGTTCCGCAACAGTAGAAAGTGACATAGTGTCAGATCCAAACCACACCATGTAGAAAGGCTTTTGCCGAGCTGAAAAAAACCTGTTTGCCCAAAATGCGATGTTTTAACTTCAAAGCGAAAGGTCTAAAATGAACTTTGATGTCAAACGAAAGCTTGGTCTATGGAAAATTTGACAAAAAGAAGGTCATCACTAAAAGCAGAAAAATAAGAAACTTAGAACAATTTTAAAATCCACAAAAACTTGCGCTACTCTTCAAATTTGGTCTTTACAATAAAGTCAATTTAGAGCTATTGAATCGCCATCCACCGGGTGTGGGGCTTTTTTAGATCAGCAGTTTTGGATTTGTGTCAAGGTTTGTGCTTTTGCAATCCTATTCTAAACTTATATACCATTTAATAGTATTTGTAGTTGATGCGCTCAATTGGATGTTTTCGCAATTTGGTGAGTTTGGTCCAGGCTTAACTACACAAAAAATTTTACAGATAACTAGTACAGTGGATTATTCAATTTATGTTTGAAGTTTTGAAACCCTTTTAAAATTTGAAAAAGTCGACTCCTTAAATAATTTCACGATTAAATTTGGTAGTAAAATGTAGGAAGTGGTAAAAGCTAATTTTAGATGGTTTTTTTTTTAATTTTGTTTTAATGTCGGGGGAAGTTTACGTTGGAAGGAACATCCATAAGTTTATGTATTTATTTTTTCATTTTTTGTTCATACACCAATCAAACCAAGTCCACTTGGTGTAAATCTTGTTTCACTTTCAGGCTCCGAAAGTCTTTTGTTCTACTAATTAGGGCATTTTAAAGAAAGTTTTACAGGGGCGAATTACCGTTGTATAGGTTGCCTATCAATTTTTTTCGAAAAATCAAAAACCAAGCTAAAAGGCAAAAAAGGTTATTCCTCTCTATCAACCGTCTTCAGCTAAACAGCATAGGAAAAAGAGTTTTAAAGGTTAAAATGAAAAAAATTACACCAAGTGGACATTCATAAATTAACAAATGGTTTTGTAAATATATGGATAAATACTGAAAAAAATAAATACATAAACTTATGGATGTTCCTTTCAAGACAAGCTTCCATCAAAGTAAAAAAACCATATTAATCTGACTTCATCTGTAACTGGGCCCTCGGTTAATTTTTGTGTCTAACTATCGGAATAATTGTTGAACTATTGAAATGTTTTAGTTTACTTTTCAAGTGTGAAAACCTGATTTTGCAAACTTTTTCAAAGATAACTCCTACGCTTTATTACTATTTTTATTTTCTAACTATATATACAACATGGAATTTAATGTTAATTCTCTGGTTTTTAGTTGTCAGATTCATGTCTTGAAGAATTGCTGATCGACGGTATAGTAAACCGTAGTGGAGTGCTAGCCCTCCAATTTTCAGTCATTACTGATCTTGCTATTGTTCCTAAATGCATGGCCCTAATCAATGAAATTCCGAAAAGTTGGCTACCCTCCAATCGAACCTCGGCGAATCCTGCTATCTACCAGCCCCTCGCTGCAATTATTTATAAGATCGTTTTTGAACACAAAGCAAAAGAAAGGTATGTGGAAAGGTCGACCGAAAATTTTCGAATATTATTCGTACTTGTCTCGCGATATTTTAGAATATTTTTAGAAAGAGATAAAAAAAAAGGGTTCGAATAATATTTAAAAATGTCTGGTTGCCATGGAAATGTTGTCGCAGATTAATTTGCAATCATATTTTTTAGGAATTTATGTAAGAAGCTCCAGGAATTCGCTGACCTCTGCCAAAAAACTATCAAAAAAGAATATTAAGGTATTGTTGTAGGCTAAAATGTGTTTCTCCACATCCTTTTATGTATGTTTCTGGAATAAATGTTTCTTCTTTTGTTCTTTGCCAACTTTATTAGTGGCCCTCGTTATAGTGCTTTCGGCTGCATAAGATAAGATAGCTCCAGACTGGTGTCAACTATTAATTTTTACGGTTACTTTTATCTTGAGCTTTTACCTTTACATTTTACTGTCACCTTAACCATTGTTCACCCTTAACCGCTACCTTTACCTCTACCTTGAGCTCTTATCTTCAACTTTTACCTTTAGCTTTATTAACTATATAGTTTTACATTTGTGGAAAATTCTTTCCAAATAAGTTTTACTTACTAGAGAATAGTACAAAAATATAAACAAAATTAGGGACGGTCGCGGTTGCGGCTAGCCGCAGCCGCATTTGCGGCTAGCCGCACCGATTTTTGAGAAATAGCCGCAGCCACACAGCGGCAGCAACAATATTGAAATAGCCGCAAGCCGCAGCCGCAATTTGTGAATAGCCGCACTTAAGAAATTTAGAAATTAAGCTTTGATTTTTACAATTTGTCCTTGTTTATTTCGAAACAATAATACTGGCGTAAATATGGAGATGGCCAGTTACCTCAAGATGGTATGCGCCCAGCCTGACGATGATCCATTGGAATTCCGCTACTTTCACGTTTGGCTCGTCGTTACCTGTCGGCACCGGCTACAAGTGTCGCAAGCGAGCAAATTTTCTCATTGGCATTGGGATGTGTACGATTACAAAAGATCGAATTTATCTCCAGATAACTCTGAAATGTTGATGTTTCTTCACGAAGCTCTGCCCGTCATTGACTTTTCGTATTGACGTTATTTGAGG